>JAPDSC010114131.1:13823-36824 GCA_026290005.1 Latrodectus geometricus
TATATATATATATATATATATATATATATATATATAAAATTCTGTTTTTATAACAAAAACTAATTATTTGTATTTATGTGTGTTTAAAAATATATATGAATTTTATATGGAAAACTTTATTGCTACAAGTAAGAAAAATGTATCAAATCTTTTGTAAAAATATAAATTTACATTTAGTTATATTTTAAATCAACTTAATTAAATTCCTGTTCAGAATATTTCACGAAATATTTTTATTAAAATACATTGACAAAAACAAACAAAATCTAATTTAATTTCTAATATTATATCATGTGAATATTTCAAGGTTTCATACACACACAGTTCAAAAATGAAATACTTATAGTTGTCTTAATAGAATTGTGTATTTTGCTACTTAAAACTTCCCATTAATTATTAATTATCAAATGTATATTTTCAAATTGTATTAATATTTTATAAATTTATGAAAACTTTTATTCCTAAAATGACTGTTTTGATGGCTAAATTATTATTACATGTTTAAAAATTAAATCATTTCATATTAAATCAATTCATACAAAATTAAATCATGTAGTATAAATCATTTCCTTGAGGTATTAATTTCAATGTCTGATGAATTTATGAATCGAGTAAAATTATTATAAACATTTTATGCATCAAATTAATACAAATTCAAAAGAAACATTGAAACACACCTACTGTAGCATTTTACTTTAGTGTGTTTTAAATTTTAAATCCTCTGAGGGTTTTACAAAATTCTAATAAAATAATATACAAGAAGTCTAAAATTTTACACCGTACATTTTCGTATTTCAAAGTATAAAAATTAAAGTATAAAAAAATATTATTAAACTGATTTATTCAACTTAAAGAAATTCAAACAAATTGTTCTTAAATTTTTATTTTTAATAATTTAAATAAAATATTAAATATAGAAAATATCACACTCCTTTGTTTTTAGAGATTTTTTTTCATATTACTTGATGTTTCTTGTGAACACTTTTTATATAAATACTATTAAAATAAGTTGTACCTATAAAATAATTTATTCTAATCTGAAATTTTAATATTATTTATTTTTCATTTTAATACACATTCTGAAAACATTTCAAAACATGTTTTTTAAGATTATTATTCGTATTAGAAAGTTTGAAATTTGAAATTAACACTATATTGTCCCATAAAATGAAATATAAATTCAAGAAATATAATTTAATGAAAGAAAATATATTCGCAAATTAAATATTTAATATAAAAAAGGTGTTTAATGAAAAAGAAAATAGAAGCATTAAAAAATATAGTGATAATTTTAGTTAACGAAATTAAACAATAAATAATTATTTCTAAATCACCTAAATCAGCGCACGAGCTAATCAGTTTAAGAATCCAAGCGAGTTAAATACATTATTTTAGGTTTAGATAAAGTTTAATGATCATCATAATTCCTAAGAATAATTTATTCTTAGAATTACATTCAAGAAAACAATCAAAAGGATTAGTTATTCTCTTAATTGTTTTCTTCATTATCAACTGATAAATTCTTTTCTTAATTATCTTTTGAATAATCTCTTACAAGTAAGATTGTAACAAATAAATGAGGATTAAATTTTCAAGTGCAAAACTCTCTTGTTACTCTTAAATAAATAAAGTCTCTTTTGCTTAAAAAGAATAAGAGATTTGCATTAAATGAATAATTCTCTTAGTGGATTATAAATTAATCTCCTTCAGTAATAAGATTCATTTTCTGCTTAGATGATACCCCATATTATTTTTTTCTTTCCGTTAAGTGAATAAAGTTTAAAAAACCAATGAAACAAAAATTATTTGATATAAATATACTATAAATAAATTAACATCGTATAAGTCACATGTTTATAAGCAATGCAGTGTTTAAAATAGAAAAACATCCTTATATTTAATCTAATTATTAGCAATAACTTTTTTATTTTATTCATCAATTTAATATTTTCATAAAATAGGATATTAAGTTATCTCATTTTTTTATTTCAAGGAATTCGATTTCTATTTCCTTCAGAAAAAAAATATTTAAAAGAAACTGTATAGTATGAAGGAAGTATAGCATTTACAAAATTTGTCAAGAAATGGAGTAGTTCTATAACATTTCTTCAACACAGAACAAAATATGTATGTATGTATGTATATATATATATATATATATATATTACCAAAAACATCACTAGATGAATACTTATAGTAAATTTATTTTGACACAAGAATTTTCAACAATAATTATCGAAGCAGGTATTATGGGATAAATAATGCATGAATACTTAAAAACTTACAAATAATAAACTAAAATATGAAGAATTTTTAATGATGTATAAAAATATGAGAAAAATTATTTTTATAATCGTTTGAATGTTGTAAGAAATAATAATGTTATTGGAAAAAAGTATTTTTAAGAGAATTTTTTTTTTTTTTTTGCTATTTTACTTTCTCATTTTTCTTCTTTGTTTATGATTGAATGTGAAAAATACCAAGAAGTTTAAGTTTTCTTATTTATCTTGGTATATGCTGGACAATTCACTAGTTGTATTCTGCAAAAGATTCAGATTAAATATATGCTTAATGATATTTATTTTGCTGGCTTTATAAGATGCTGCTTATATGTATTGATAAATAAATGCGTATAAATGTAATATAGATTAAACATATAGATAATTACATTATGTAATTTTCAATTTACAATTTTCTTAAATTATGCTATTTGAAATTCCTAAGCATTTTATTTTTAAAGTTCTTTTGTTTTAAATTGAATAAATAAAATCTAAATTTCATTAAAGGTATTAAAAAAAATTTCTAAATATTAAACATTCCAATAATTTTGAAGTGCTTAATTAAGCACGCCTTGTTGTGTATGATGACGCCCTTAAACGCGGAAAAATGTTTCATCAGAAAACTATGAATACTTTTCTTGTTATACATAATATTTTTATTTATTTCTCCATTACTTCATAATCTTTTATCCATGCTTGATTTTTGAAAACTTAAAATTTTCTTTCTAATTAAGTTGTTTTAATTAATTTAATGTAGTACATCTAATTAAACTGAATTTTCTGTATGAGTGAAACTTGAATTATCTTCAACAAATAGATGATCATCATCGTGAAACCTTCATAATGCGGTACAAATAAATACATTTAAGTATAAATAATTACTCAAGAATTTTATTTTCATGAAAGTATAGTTCTAAGAAATAAAATTGCGAATAAAGTAACTTTAAGAATTAAATGAGAATTTATTATAAATTATAAGACAGGTATGTGTATAGAATAATAATTAGTTTTTTATTCAGTTCTTTCATAAAATACGTGATATATTTTGTTAATGAGTTTGCTACTAGAGTACTTTTCATGTATTTGGTTAAATACTAGTTAAGGAATTCGTTAATTCCTAAGAGTGATAAGAAAACATAAAGAGAAATGAAATATATACAAAAAATACTTAAAGTTTTTATCTTCTTATAAAATTGTTATGATATGATTCAACAAAAGCCTTCTTTAGAAAAGTTATTTAAAATATTCAGCTATACTGTATGATAATAAAATCTATATTTAAGTTACGAAATGCGGTATATTCCGTGAAAATTTTAAAAAATTCTTGGGGTCTAATAGCATGTCATAATACCAATCACTGTCAAAATATTTATTTGTTGAAAAACATTTTTTAATTGGATGTATTCGATAGTCATTATTAAAATTTTAAAATTTCATTAAACAGATGCATACGAAAAAATTGAATTAAAGGGAAATTATTTTTTATGTTTATGAATTATTATTAGATAGATTAACTCGCCTTCGTATCGGCCACACACGTTCCACACATAGACATCTATTTCTAAGTGAATTAAACCCATGGTGTGAAACGTGTGATGAACCATACAATATTTATCATATTTTAATTTCATGTCATTATTTTAACCAGCAACGTTTACAGTTTTTTAAAACCGATATTTTAACATTGTCTGATTTGTTGGGGGAACCACCCCACAGAAATCTTTTTGCTTATTTAAGGGCAATTGGATTTCTTTATTTTATTTAAATTTTCTGAGTTTTACTCTACCTTTACAATTTTACTCATTTAGATTTTAATATATTTATATACAATTATTTTTGTTTTTTAAATTTTTAACGTTGTGTATGGGTTTTGCCAATAAAAGTTCTCCTTAAAACTTAATTTTTTGGCGCAGCTTGTCCTTTTTGGACCTTGCGCCACAAAACCCAACCAACCAACCAACCTATTATTAGATAGTGTTAATATGCTTCAACTAATAAATTTATTTCAAAAAATAGTTTGTACTTCTAACATATTTGCTTTAGATTATTAAAATATTCTATTATTGCAGGCAATTTTTATCCCATAATTTTTAACACGGTATGGATACTTATTTCACGTGAAATTGCTTATCAGCAACAAAATGACTTTGAGTTACAAAGCCACAGAATTTTTTTATTTAACGGCAAAAAGTATTTCAAACTTAATTTGTTTTATATTAACTATCCAAAGAAACATTTTATTTTAACTTAATTTATGAGTAAAACTTAAAATGTGTAATACTAATGCTTAATAATTATAAAAAGTGGTATGAAATTTTTAATGTAAATATAATTTGAATTATATTTACATTATTGAATTTTTGAAGTTTTTCTCGTGTATCCAATATGCAATAGAAAAAAAAGTGAAAGAAAATTTTTAATTCTCAGCGGCATTCAAAAACATTTGAAAGAACAGTTCTTGTTAATTTTTAAATCCATAATTTAGGAGATTTTCAGAGCCATGAATACTTTGGAAAATTTTACAATATTGTTCGTGGCATAATGTATTTTCGTTATCAGAAAAACTAATTCTAAAACACTATCAGCTTTTTTTATTCTTATATAACAGGGGTGGTCAAGACGTTGACCGTGGTCGACTGGTAAACCACGAAGACATTTTAGGTAGTCCACGCGACCATCAAGATAATGACCTTGGATATTGACAATTTAATTTATGACTTATGAAATAGAATCAAGGAATTATTTAAATTAAAAATTTACTACGGTCTACGCTTTAAAACCCAAAACAAACTGTGCAAAGATTTACGATTTAAAGATTTATGATTAAAGGTTTACCATTTAAAACCTAAAACGGACATGATGAGCGTGATTAAAACATTCAAAGAAACTATCGAAAGGTATGCATCTCAATTAAGAAAACATGAATTGAGAAATTTCTAAAACATGGAGAAAGAGTGCATCCATAATCCAAACCAAGACTTCGAAGATTTCGCCTAACACTTAGATGTTTTGTTTGAAGAATTTGAAAGAAGATTCGCTGACCTAATTAGATTGAAAGAAATACTCAATTTTATCATATTTTCATTTAATGAAAATGTCAACCTTGATAGCGTATCTGAAAAAATAGGACATTTAATAGATATCACATCAGTCACGGTCGAGAAAGAAATTATTAAATTAAGATGCGATATATTTCTTAAATCCAGAGCATATTTTGCGATACTGATTTTTGGAAATTAATTTCTGAGGAAACGTTTCGAAATATTTACAAATTGATTTTGTATTTAAAATCACACTTTGGATCAAGGTATCTTTGCGAATCTGTTTTTTCAACCATGAATAAAAAACAAACATTGGTCGCATTTAACAGATGAACATTTAATTTCGTGTTTATGCATTGCAATAAGCTCGTACCTGCCACAATATGATAAACTGTCGCAGATATACAGTACCAAAGTTAAACTAAACGAAGTGAATAGGATGGTCAGTTTTTGATATATGAATACTTT
This sequence comes from Latrodectus geometricus, assembly GCA_026290005.1. Taxonomy (NCBI): domain Eukaryota; kingdom Metazoa; phylum Arthropoda; class Arachnida; order Araneae; family Theridiidae; genus Latrodectus; species Latrodectus geometricus. The sequence goes on from JAPDSC010114131.1 coordinate 19,612, forward strand.
GATAATTTTCGTCAGTAAATTTTTATTTTGTAAATATTAATATTAAGTTTTCTTTTAGAAAAATTACATAATTTATCATTTTTCTTGTTATCGAAAATAAATATGTACGTTAATTTAGCTCTGCCATTGGTAGACCACCTTCGATTTTTTAAATGTGGAGTAGACCCCGGATCCCAAACGTTTGGCCACCCCTGTTATATAAGATAATATGTAAAATGCACGGGTTTTGAATAATAAAGTATAATAATTTATTATTCAAAACATATCTCTAAAATATAATATCATGAAGGAAAATGTTTATTTAATTTTCCAAATGTAAATATTTACTAAAAATATTTAATTAAATACATCCAAATTTATAATCCGAAACTTTTCAACTGGATTTCTAAACACCCTTTGCAATTTATCATTTTCACAGTTATAGTTGAGTAGAAAAGCTTATAATTTATCGAAAGCGAGACTTTTGAGCTGCATTCTAAATTATTCTTGAAATATCAAAGCGAATAAATCATTTTCAGGTAAATAGTTTCAGTGCTTTAAAGGTATGTTTATTGAGATGTCAAATAATCCTCTTTCGAAATACTTTTGCAACTAATTTTACGAGTTATTTATATTTTCAATTAATAAATCTCATATGATAATTTCAACACCTAGGTATTCATTGTTGAAAATTATTTCAAATATGAAATTTTAATACAATTCAGTTATGCTTATAATAACGTTAATACATTTTTGTGTCCTATTAAAATAATAGATCACGCTCTCATCTTAATATCTAAAGTGATTTTAAACTTTTTTATCACTTAAAAGTACTTTTCTTAAATAAGTTACTTTACATAAATGAATGTATTCAGAGAAGAATTTATTAATGAATTATTTTGATGTCTATGATTATACTTAAATCGATGCTTGAAGTAATATTGATTTATAATATGCTTCAAACAGTTCACCTATTTAAAACAAACTAAAAATAAATGTGATTATATTCTCAATAATAAAAGTATTCTCAATAATAACAGGTAATGTGTGTGATTCACAATACAATGTTCTTTTAAAAAATTTTGAATGGATTTTAGTTTAGCAAAAATGAATTGATGTTAATAAACTATTATATTTTCATTATTTCTCAAGCAACTGAATAATCATTATTTTATGTTCATTTGTAGCTATAGTTGTTTCATCCAATTCTGCTTAGAAACGCAATCCAGTTTGTGTTACTGTTGTTGTTGTTGTTGTTAATGACACTTGGCAACGCCAAGCACGCCCGTCACAGAGACTAGGCGAATGAAGTCAGAGAGGGAGCGTCTTCCGTTTTTTTTAATAGAGAACCCTCATACGAAGTTGGAAGTACGACTTTTGGCTCATAGATGGCAGCACCACCTGAATCTTCCAATTTAGAGATTGAAACTAGTGAAGACCCAAAGTCTGGCTCCATCCACCCCCAGAGGTATTAATTTGTAATGGAAACATAGAGGAAATTGCGACCCGACGGATTTAACGTGCCCCAGTCAAAATTAGAGTTACTGTACCCAGTACTTGGCTTAAAAGTCGTTTTTTATATTAAATTTAAGGAGTAAAATAGCAATCAACAAAAAAGAATCAGTTTATCATAATTAAATTCCTTTTTATGACTTATAGCTAAAGTAATTTTTTAGGACTATATCTTTTGATCACAATTAAAAATATAAAATCATATAATGATGAAAGAGATCTGAGGTTTAATATATCGTAATGTGTGTGTGCCTCACATATTTTTATACCAGGAATCTTATAATTTTACGCTCAAAGACAAAGGTCTTTGTTTATATATTGATATTAATGTGAGAAAGTTAAAGGAAAGTTCAGTTTTAATTACGATTAATACTTAACTTTTTGCACTATATAGAATTTGGCATGAAATGCCAAGATTATGTCATTTATTGCTCCTTATCAACAATCGTTAATTGTTACACACATTTGTAAACAATCTTAATCTTTCATTCTCAGAAAAGAATTATGGCAATTTTATAAGAATACTTAATTACATAAAGTGAAGTGTGTGAAATACCGATTGTGTGTGTCTAGAAGCATTCGTTAGTATGGTTTTTTACATAAAGTCCTAATTAGAAGGTAAAATGTTATTTTTAAGCAGTTTAACAAGACTACTCATTAATTATGACTCTGCTTTGAATCTAAATCAGATAATTAATGGAATTAACAGTATTTGTTTTTATTTTATCTTTTGCAGTAGAAAAGGAAGATTACGCGATTTGATTGTTTTTTCAAGAGCTCAGAGTAATTGGCATTAATCCTTTTTAAACCTTATTTTTGTTAATTAACTAAAGGCCATAGATTTTCTTTTTTTATACTACAAGGAAATTGTTTTAATCGCTTTCTGATTACTTTGATATAAAAATGTTACTGTTTCCCTTATTTATAAGTTACTAATAAATTAATTACATTGTACTTCATTTCTGAAATCAGTTGAGGAGGAGGCGATTATTTTATAAGTGTTAAACATTTTTAAAAACTTATTCATTTAATCTTGTTAATAATTAAGTAACAAATATTAAAGATTTAAATTATTTAACCTGTCTTTATTTTTCATTCCCAGTTATAAGTAAATGTATATAATACCTTCATTTATTTTTTAATTTAATTTATCATAATAAATTTATTTTTGAATTTCAAATGTATGCACGTGTTTTTAGTATAAATATTAATGAAAACTATTTTTAAGCATAGCTTAACTTTGAATATGTAGATTAAAATATTTCATATAGATAAACACCATAACCATTTCTATAATCTTTAATTATTTTGATTATTTAAAGTCTTACTTTATCTTTCTATTCTAAATGCTATAGAATTTTTTTTACACTTTCAGTTAATATGTTTTATAAAGTATTTCTTTTTTTTAAATTTAATAATTTCATTAAGTTATATTTAAAAAAAATTTAATGGAATTTTCATTCAATTATTTTGTATTTAATTCCTAAAATGACTTCAAATATTTTGCTAATTCTTATTTTCCAAATGAGATAAAATCCTTACATAAGGAATGGACTTAATAAAAGAGTCAGGAACGCATTTACCAAGGAAATATACCTAATGTTTTTAATTGCAAATAAGGATATAAATGATAAGAGAAATTTAACCACATTTAATATAAGCTTAAGTGACATAACGTCATAGAATCATGCAATGTTCATGTATGTAAGATTAGGATATCAAATTCCATGTTTAGATCATTTGTTGTATTCAATGTACTCAATTCTGCATTGTGTGCTGAAATCAACAATGTACAATGGTAAATGCGGATGGTATTATGTTCAACACTAAACACATAAGAGGAAGTATGTTGAGCTATAATATAATTGAAATACAACATGAGGAGAAGCATTATCAAACTAGAAGACAATATGAATAATTATAAAAAAAATTGTCAAATATTTTTGCCAATTCCTTGAAATCTTCTAGACCCAAGTGTATATATAATTATTGAGGTAGTAATATCTTCTCTTGTTTTAGTAATTCATTTTTTAACCAGTTCAGATTATATTTGGGATTTCATTACAAAAAAAATAGTAATGAACCAAAAACTTGCACATTTGTCTCTTTAGAGGAACTGTCGTAGTGAAATGTCTAGAAATCTTAAGACTCAAATTGAATTTATCCAGGCTGCTTAAGAAGAATCTGATGCTTTGTTATTGAACAAAAATTACTTTATTTTACATCCACATTGTCCCTTGGACGTTTTCAAGCTGACCATAAATTTTAATATACAAAGAAAAGTTAAAAATGAAACAAAAGATTCTCAATTAAGATAAATTGCAATGGAAACATTTGAGGTCTGCTATTATTAACTATTATAAGTACCTCTATTATTGGCTATTATTAGTGAACAAAAACTAGTGGATGCGTGTTTACACTGAAGGCTCTGTGTTACAGTGAGTGCGTCATGGTGGATCATGTATCCATAACACACTTTCTAGTTGCCAATAGATTATCTTTGATGGTGAAATTGAAGCCATTGCCCAAGCTATTCAACAACTATCCTTCATGGTTATGCTTTTAAATTAAAAAGGTATGATTTAAGTCCTTTTTAATAGTTAAATTCAAAAGGACTTAAATCGTATCTTTTAATTTAGTGACAGATCACAAAAAATCTTGGACTGTAGGCATTTGTACACGGAATAACATATAGACTCTGTGTAATTATGGGTGACACGAATAAGAAAAAAATTTTGATAAAGTAACGCATTAATCTATCACTAACTTTTCCTGCAACTAAGTTATTTGTGAATTTAAATCACAAGAATATTCTTAAACTGGATATGCTTCAATGTGCTATGGATAAGAAATTATGGAGGAAGAGAGCACATGTCCTTCTTTCCCAGAAAGACGTCTAAGGCTCTATTCAGATATTGTTTGACTGTACATGGCTGTTTGTAGGACCCAATTTTATTTTGAGTGACTTTAATCAGCAAACGGTTTTGCAAATTTAAATATTTACATTGCCATGATTCGGTATAAGGATATGGTTAAAAAATATTTTAGAGTCCATAAACTTATATCTTAACCCTTCTTTGCATGATTTTTTCTTTATTGGTGAAATAAATCAAATTGATATAATTCATGTTCAAAATTAAAGGAAAAATGGTTAAAAAAATCTTAGTATATATTTATAGTATAAATTTAGCAGAAAACAATATGCTAGAAATTTCCATCATCATCCAAAGTTAGATCATTAGCTTAGTACTAAATAGAAATAAAAGAGGAAAATAACAGAAACACGTGTTACAAACCTTTCTTCCACTCATTTCCAATTTTTTAGCAATAGAAACTCTAATATAATAAAACAAAATTATAAACGAAATCATACGTTTATTGCAACTACAACAAACAGCGGAATGAGACAACTTTAAGCTCGTTTCACTGATAATGACACTTGTTTATTTTTGACAGCTATGTTTCTTCTTATGCAATGGACATTAAAAAGGTATCCAAACACGATCAACTTAAAGTGAACTTGTTCTTTTATATAATTTTTGGGCATTATAGATTATGATGGAAATTTCCACCATTATGCAAAGAAGGGTTAAGAGTCAATGTTTCACATTCGTACAAAAATTATCTTAATTTTATTCCACACAAAAGAATCAATCCTCTTTCTATTAGATAATCATGATAATCATAAGCAATTCTTTTCTTATTTTATAATTTTTACATTAGGTAATCTTGAAAACTAGTAACAAAACTACTGAAAATGTAACATAAAGTGAAAAAAAATAATTCAAGAATAAATTGAAGAATTGAAACAAAAGATAAAAAAGTATAGATATATCAGATACTAAGTACAATTTTTTTTCTTCATTTACAAATTACTTTGGAAAGGAAAAATTCTCAGCTCAAATTATTAATTATTGAGTATCTATTTACTCTAGAAGACGACAAATAAATAACAAGCTTTGAATATTATAGTAAAATTTTCAATACCCATTACTTACACAATATATAAATTTAATTTAATTTGAAATCTAGATTAAGATAATAAAAAAAATTTTAATTTTACTTAAAATCAATGCGATATAGTAATAAATCTAATGACATATATTGAAAATTTATTTAAAATCGTTGACTTTGAGACAAAATTAATTTTCTCAAACATAACGTTGACATTTATTATCAAGTCATTCTGTTCGAATGACTTGAAAATGTGAGCTTGCATTCGAAATTAAAAGAAATACTTTTACTCGTCAGAAGATATTTACATTATAAATTTAAATGAATGAACTCATCAAAAATGTGCATTTTTTAATAAATTAAAAATGATTTTGTCAGACTCGCATTTGTTCTTAAGCATTTCATTTACGCATGGAAAATTTCTGGTTTTTTTAAAAAAACTCTGGTTTCATAATTATTTTTAATAAAACTATGTACTTTTAATGTAGAATTTATGCTTTAAAATTAGAAAAATATTTTTCTTTTATGATCGTTTCTCGTATGTTATTGGATAATGCATGGTTTTTGCAAAATTTTGTAGAAGTAAAGCAATCAATTCTGTGTTATTTTTGTTATAAAAATAAATGACAGATTTAGTTTGTGAAAAGAATTACTACATTCAGTAAGCATTTTTTTACATATTACCTCGCATTTCTTATCATTATTAGTGTTTATACTTTGAAACAATTACTACATCAGTAAAAGTATTACACATGCAGTATTAATTGTTCTAAATAAAGGATGCTTTGTGCAGAAATTTTTAATTGCATATATTTAACCAAAAATTTGTCTTCTCACTAGATATTGCATCAGTATAAGTATTACATATTCAATATTAATTGCTCTAAATATATGATATTTTGAAATTTTTAATTCCATCTTTAACCAAAAACCTGTATTCTCACTAGATCTTAACTGAAGATATATTGAGGTTTATATATTTTTAACTAACGGATTATCAAATTTTTTTTAAAAACTTGACATACTCCTTTATTTACAAAACATTCATCAAATGAATATTTTGAACTTGTCTGATTTAATAATTGCCTATTTTCATTTCTAAAATAAAATTATTTATGTTTTTTTTTCTTTCTCATTTAGTCATTCAAATAATATATATAGTTTTAAGTGCACGTCGATTACGATTATTTATCGTCTTCCACTTAAAACTACATATATTGACTTATATCCATAAATCAAAATAAAAGAAATCATCTTCAAAGCACATCATTACCATTCTGATTAAAGCAAATCAAAATTATGTGCTTTGAATTGTTTGCAAAGAAATTATTGACAATTATTTATTTTTATTATCATTCGAAAACTAAAGAAATAAAAATTTTTATATTTAAATTTTTTATATTTATATGTAGAGTTTTTATTAAAATGGCATATTTTCGTACGATATTATACTATTAAATGAATTTATTCCTGTCATTTATCTGCCTTAATTATAATTTTTATTTCCAATTTAAATCATATATTTAAAATATATAACTTGTATAACTTTTAGTTTATATTTGCTTAACAGATTTTGTCACAGAGAAATATATTGAGCAAATATCAACGGAAGAGATTGAAACATCTGTTTAGTTTTGATAGACCCACTGTTTGTTTATCTATTTTTTAATTATTGATTGTTATTTTGTGATTTCAAAGCATATTCTTAATGGTACACATACTCTTAAATAAATTCTTATATGTATTAAAAATATGGCTTTGTATCAAAATATCAAAAAAATAAATTCTAGTGCAAGTAGAATTTATTTTTATGACATTTTACTAATTTAATATATTTTATTTAAACTCAAGAGGCGTGTACATTCAAAGTAAATGTAGATTTTTTGAATGGATTATAATATTTCCCTCCTTTTATTCAAAAATATTCATTTTTAGTTAGTTTAGCAATATTTAACAAACATTTATACTTGAAGTATGCATGCAAGCAGATGATTAGGAATACACATTAATTATTATTTGAAATTGAAACAAACAACAAAATTTTTACAAAAACTAAATAATTAAATTATTTATAATTGCGGAATATTAAAATAGATACCAAAAAAATTGCATAAGCAATTTACTTAACTTAAATAACGCTTAACATTAGTTACTTAATTATTTAATGCTTAACTTTAGAACTAAAATAAATTTTCTTTTTATTTGTCACAATGCTTTATGCCAAATTATCATAGCATGATAACAGTTTGTGTTCGAAGTTTTCGTTTTAGAAGTGATATCATTCAAAAGATTTATAACATCAATTTGGGAATCAATAGTTTCTTGTATTCTAAGTCAAATTAAAATAAACGTATAAATAATCAATCTACTCTACATTGTTATTCTACTTAACAAATTCTCTATATTCCTTAACATATTATATTATCCTTTAAATATGTGAAGCACGTCATCAATTTCCAAATTTAAACTGGAATTTTTTTCTCAAAAACAAAAAATAAAAGTCTCATAATTTCAGTCAGATAGTAAAAAAACTTCATTTGTAGAAAAGTAAATATTTTGAGCCCAAGGAAAAACATTTTATATTTCAGAGAGAATGAAAAATATAAACGTATATTTACATTTTTTATAATATAATTCACATTTAAATAAAATATACTTTTGTACTATTATTTTAACAAAAAATCAAAAATGCGTTAGAAGAAGCAATTAGTTTCAATTAAAGAAATATATTATTGATAAATGCTGTCAAGTACGTCATCTTATACAATTTAAAAAAACATAAACTGAATATCTTAGAATTTTTATTTCTTTTCAAGAAAATTAAGGAATGAAAGCATTAGCATAAAGATCATAAAGATTTATTAATTCATATGATCAGAAAGATTTATTATGATCAGAACATAAAGATCATAAAGATTTATTAATTATAAATAAGATTATATCTAAATGATTAACGGCCATAGTACTATCTAAAATTTCTAGAATTAAATGATGGGATTTTATAATAAAATACTAACTTTTATTATTAATAATTTACCATAAAGTGACAGATTTAATTTAAAGAATTTAAAAGTATTTAATGTGTTAGAAAAAAAACAATTTTCTAGAAACTGAATTTCACTTCAGTTTCTAATCTAGTTTTATATTTTTTAATATTTTTACTTCTTCAACAAAATATTTTAATTAATGCACTTAAGTTAGCATTTCTAAAATTATATCAACAGTTAATAAATAATATTTTTCATTTGAAAAGTATTTTTTATTTAAAACCATTTAAACATGCAATTTGGTAAACAAAATAAATTAACTGAATATTTTTCAATATTAAACTTGAAAATAAATAAATAACCACAGAGTTTGTTTCATAAATATTTTCATATTCTAATCATGAATGCTATATTTTAAGAAACATTCTTTTGAATCAGACACAGTGTTATTACATAAAATTTAATTCCACTTATATTTTATAGTAATATTTTGACACATAGAAACAAATTAAAGAAAAAATATTCCAAATAAAACTCTTTCTATTCTACAATACGCTTAATATATGAAATATTTTACGTATTATTTGACTTTATTGTACTATTTATTTTCATAATATTTTTATACTTTCAGGAGCTAGAAAATAAAATTGTATAAACAATCATAGAAACAAATAATGATATTTTAGAAAAAGTATTTTTTGTATATTTCTAAAAATAAAATTGTATAATATTAAACTAAATGGAACATCCATATCAGAATTATACTTATTTATACATCATTAAATCTTAAATAATTAGTTAAATAACAATCAGTATATACTAATTATTTTAATAATGTCCATTATGAAATTAAAATTCATAAAAAAAGCTTTTAATTCAAAGAACAGCGGATCCACTATTTCATATTCTTTTTTCAATATTTTGCATTAAACATATAACATCATTCCTCACTTAGAAAAGAATTTCTAAAATTTAAAATTCTAAATGTAAAAAGGAAAGGAAAGTTCAAAATTTCATAAGTAAATTGTTTAATTTTATTTTTAACGCTATAGAAATCTTGAAGAAATAATTTGTATTTATATGTCCTATTATACGCTAAAATTTGTTTATATAATTTCTTTAGACTTAAAAAATTAAATTAATTGAAATTTGTTTCCTATACATAAAGGATATTCATCATGTTACATTAAAATAAATCATTTTTCTAAAATATAAAAGAAAGATTTTTTGTTGCTATATATGATGAATTAAAAAAATATAAGCAGTAACAAATATTTATTTTTATAAGTGGTGATATAAAATTTGTTTCAAATTTATATTATATTAATTATTAAACCTACACTTTTAGGATTATAAGCATTCAATGCTTACTAATAAAAATATCTCGTAACATTTAGAAACTGACATTGAATAATATAAGAAAGTAATATATAATAAATAGATATAAAAATTATTAAATAAAATATTATTAAATAAAAAATAAACTATTATTAAATAACTTAATTGTTCAAAATATTTAATAACTTAAGAAAACAAAAGATGCTTACATAAATTTAAGTCATTTAATAGTTTTCTCATTTTTAAATATCTTACTGTATCTTACTGACTAGTTTTCTAAACTCATTAATATTATCCATGTTTAATATCAGTAATATTTTATCAATTTGCTTAATAATTAAAATTATAATAATAACTAATTATTCAAAACTTAACTATATCCATTTTTAACTAAAAATTTAAAATCTCGAATACATTTCTTAGTTATTATATTTACAAACGTATGAGAAATATTCAATAATTGCTTATTAAAATGAAAAAATGTTACAATTTTTTAAATATATATTAATTTTATGTAATAGTTTAGTTCCTTAAATTTTTGCTTGATTTTTTTTGCATTCAGATGTATTCTCTACTATATGTCTCTCATTAAGGGAAATCTTAAACAATAGATAAATGTAGGAGAATATCTTTTTATAAGTTATTATTTATAGTTATAAAATTATTATTGTTTCATAAAAATTATGTCAAAAATTTAAATTGCAATTCTCATTAGTAAATTTATCTTTTTCACTCCTAATATAGTACAAAGCTCACAAAACAAAGCATTCTTCCTAAATTTCCCATTATGATTAATTTTGTAAAATGAGAAAAAATAGTTTCCTAAAAATAATTGTGCATAATAATTAATTAAATTACTCTTTCTACTTCAAATGTATGGAATTCTTACTCAAACTCAAAGCCACTTGCAAATTATTTTAAATAAACGAAGAAGAGAATACTATTTTTCACCAGCATTATTTAATTTTAAATAATTATATATATGCAATGTATATTTTTAATTCATAAGTTATTGTTTGTAAAAACAATTAACGTTGTAGACACCTAATTTTTCATTTTCAAAAGGATATCATGCTTTAATTAATTAAAAGTAAGACTGGTAAAATATTTCAGGTTAGAAATAAGAATAATGCTTCCCAGTTGAGACATTATGTACACATCGTATCGTATACTTTGAATATATTGTTGAGAAACCTCTGAGAAGAATATTTTAATATATAATTGCGAAACTTATGTGAAGAGCGTGTTTAATTAATGTGTTATATACTACGTCTTTTCGCTCTGTGTAAGTGATGGATTTTTTACAAACCTAAGTGAGTTTTCGCTTTATGATATATGTAATGACTGAAGAATCCTGCATAAGGAAACGGGAAATGAATAGAATAATGTCAAGATCTAAGAGTTCATTAAAGGAAAACTGTGAAAAGTAAGATATTAGTTAATTGTATTTTGCATACCTTAACCCTAACAATAAATGTTTATTATTTATTATAATTTAAAACACAAAAATTCCACAATTTATTAATTTTTAAAAGACTACTATTTCTAATAAAAATCATATTTGACTAAATATAAAGCAAAATTGTAGAGCTTTTAATAATCTCAAAACTTAATTTATCTCATCTAAATATACAAATTTCTAAATTCAGTTACAAATTCTCCTCAATAAATTTACATAAAATTACTTAACCATAGAAAGTTACAGTAATAATTTTGTACAATAATTCATATTTCAAATATAATCAATTATGATTTATAAGAAAGTTGAAATCTCATGCTTCGCCACGTGTAGCTCTTAAGCAATTTTATTTTCTATGCTTTTAAAATTTAAGCAAATATTGCTGTTTTGCTTGTAATACGGGACATTCTCAGCGAGTAATTCTTTGTGTTCCGTTTTCTTAATCCAAAAAAATTAGTTATATTTGTGAATATAATTGTATTGTTATGTATTGTCAATTAATATTTCCTTAAACTGAAAAATATTTATCAATAATAACATTAATGTAATCTAACAAAATTGCGAAATATTAAACTTTTAATATCTTCATTTATATTTTAGATTTAAATATTGTTTTATTTAAATAAAATTGTTTCACTAAAATTAAAAATATCTAAATCAATGCACTAAATGCATTAGTACTAGATATTTTGAAATGGAATGATTAAATTCAATAAAACTAATTTACGCCATTTTCATTTCTTTTGCATCTTTGTGAAATTAATTTATTTCGTAATATACAATAAAGTCTTTATATTATTAAATCTATTGTTGCATTACTTAAGAAAAAGAATATTTAGTTCTAAATAAAGCAAATATTATTTTTGTTCCATTTTTTGGAATTCTAAATACAGGTTTTTTTTTCTTTTTAAATCATGAAAAATAAAGAAAATCGTAATATTTCCGAATTATATTATAAGTTCATTCTAAAATTTCTTGAGAAATGATTTTCCTTTTTAAGCATGCTCTGTTTTTCATTAATTCTCTTACTAGTGTGATATTAAAGCATTTCAAATATCAAATACCAATTTATCCTATCGTTATTCTTCATGATATTTTGCAATTAAATTCCACTAACTACTAAGTAAACTTAAAAATTCGTAATTTACAATATGTTTGTTATTAAGTTATAAAATCCGATTCTAACTAGATAGTATTGCAGTAAAATTGATAATCTAAAATTGAGTATGCAAAAAGAGGTTGAAAAGTAAGCATTGTGAAAGAAATGTCTCAATAATTGACTTCCTCAGGGCTGAAAATAAAAAATAGCTTATTTCTGATTCCATATTGCTTATTTTAACTTGAAAATTGATTATGAGACATCAAAAAATAAATTGAAATAAGAGTGAAATTTAATACTATACCATGATTATATCAATGGGCAAGTATGCATTTATAATCGCTGAATATAATGGATAGTGTTATTTTATTGCCTTATTGGAACCTATTAAACTGAAAAAATAATGTAACATAATAAAGTTTTAGTTGCGTTTATGACTGAAAACATAAATTTATTTTAGATAAATTACGATGTAGTATTTATTTATTTGAAAACAAATAACATCTAAATGTTAATCAAAATATAAATAACTTAAAATGCATACATTTGAGTATGAAAGCAAGGACATATATGAAAACATAATTAACTTAAAATATCAAATTTAGTCAAAACTATAATTTTCGTAAAACGTTTTTCCAAACACAAATTTATTATCTACAGTTTTTTTTTTTTTTTTTTTTTTTTAACTAAACATTATTTTAGTACTCTCTAGCTTCATTTATTCCCGAAAATATCTTTATAATATTCTTTTGGAATTAACATTTTACCTTTTCCTTTTCTTTGAAAAATAAAGCATGAAAATGTTCAATTTTTTCTTATTTTTAGAAAATTGAAGAAAACAATTATGTAGACGCAAAGAATTTCTTTAAAATAAGATTGATGGTGTTATTTCTATAATTAAATAATAATAATTCCTGTAATCTATTTAATTATTACTTTAACTCTTTTTCTTTAAAATACGATTGATGGTGTTATTTCTATAATTAAATAATAATAATTCCTGTAATCTATTTAATTATTACTTTAACTCTGCAACTTATTTAGCTGTTAAATGCAATTTAATTTATTATTCGAATCAGGTTTGTGAAAATGCAGTTATCTAAATAAAATTATACTTTTATACATACCTTCTGTGAATAGTAATGCATTGTTATAAATATATAAATTATATACTCGTTATTATTATATTATTATATATAATGAAATTCATTCAAATTTTGTATTATCAAAATCATTAAAAAATTCTAAAATTTAAATATTCGTGAACTTATTTATACTTTATTAAATTTAACAATTTTACAGAAAAATTACAGGCAACTTAGTTAATTAAATAAATGAATTAATATGGTAAATTGTTAGAGAAAATTAATACATTTAGTATAGATAAAGTTTCCTAACATATTAGACAAATTCTCACAATGCGCTTTTAAATGCTTATATAAAAGAAGCAAAAATAAATAATTCTGAAAATCTGATAAATAGTTCAATAAATACGTGATCCTGCATCTTTTTAATTAAATTACAATTGAATATAATTCCGTTCAGGAGAAAATTGTTTGGATTCAGCTCTTCTGCAGTATCTGCTTTCACACTTGGGAAAAGCCAAGTGGAATTAAAAATCGACGACGTCAGCTGAACACTTGAAATATTCATTGTGAATGATATTATTTTGGCGTGTGACCTAATTGTAGGAAGAGAATATCTAGACAAAACAGAAATCGTGTTTACTCGAATTGGCTCCAAATTGCGCATCTGGTATTCGAGTAGTATACCGTTTACTGAAGTGGAAGTAAAATCGAAACGACAACAAATAAAGCTAAAAAAATAACCTCTTGTAATAGAAAAAAGTGACATAAATTTTATTCAGGCGAAAACGGAAGACATGAAAAACGGCCTTGTATATTGATTTGAGAGAAAAAAAATTTCAATTCTGTTTTTGAAATTCTAAATGGTGGAACAATAATTCCTATTATGAATAATGGCTCTTGTGACATTAATTAAAAGAAAATCAATGTCTGAGTAGAGTAATCGATATATCACAAGATTGAAATTTAATTTCTGAATATAATCTTCTATTTAATAATCTTTGCAATGCAACTGAAGATACAATATACACTGTACATAAACATTAAAGAACAATTAAAATAGATGATATTAAATTTAATAAAACTATTTCTTATGATAAAAAGTTGGAAATTGTAAAACTAATTAATGTTAATAGAGATTGTTTTGCATTGAATATAAGGGAGTTAGGGTCCTCTACATTAACTAAGATGGAAATTAATTAAGTTCCAAGAAGTTAACCAGTTTGTTTACGTCCCTATGGAACAAATGCAGATGAGAGGAATTCTATTAAGAATATTGTTAAAGAATGGAAAGAAAATAAAATCGTTTCCGAAACAAGATCACTTTATGCCAGTCCAATATTGTGAGTTTAAAAAAAAATGGTGAGAATAAACTTGTAGATTACCGGCAATTAAAGATTAATTCTTTGCCCATAATTAATGATTTATTAGAATGTCTTCGTGAATGTAATATTTTCACGATGATCATGGGATCACTGTTAAATAAGATTGTTTCGTGCTATTTAGAGGATATTCTGATGCAAGCTAATAATTGAACTAATATGACTGAACGAATAAAAGAGGTTGAGACATTTATGTCTGCTAATCTTACTTTAAAATTGTCAAAATGTGAATTCAGTGAAAATGAAATAGACTTTTTAGGATTTTTTGTTAATTGAAAAGAATAAAACTAAGGAGAAGAGAAGTTAAATCAATAAAAGTATTTCTAACTAATAAGAATTTACATGATATTCGCAAATTTTTAGGTTTAACTGTTTATTTTCAGAGATTTGTGGAAAAATATGCTCAAAAAGCAGATCCTCTCTCACGACTCTTGCAAAAAGAAGAATCTTTCATGGGGAAGAGGAACAAGAACATTTGGATTACAGAATAACCCAGATTGCCTTACAGAGCAACCTGTGTTAGCTCATTATGACCCTCAACCTAAAACGGAAGTGCATGGAGATGCAAGTTGGAACAATTAACACACTACTAGGATATAAGTTGCGACCGAATTATGTATTTAACAGCCATCTAGGTTTAAAAATGATGCATTTTACCAAAATATTTTTATATTAAACATTTACCAAGTTTGCAGCACCTTTCAAATTATAAATCCATTAGTATTATTTGTAAAATTTATTATATATCATTTTAAGGTTCTTAATTTATGCATTTCGATTTTAATTCATTAAGCATATTCTTGTTGGTGAAATTGTGAGAAATAGAATATTAAACATTACACTTTGTTCATAATTTTGAAAATCTTAATTTTAACTATTAGAGTTGACTGTAGACATTACCTCAAAGAGTTATAATGTAGAATAATGTTGACATAACTACTTTTGATATCTTTAAAATTTATTCCCTTATTTAATAAAATGCTACAAAATAAGTAAAATATAAAAAATCTAAGCAAAACCATGTGACATACACATCAACATGATGATGACAATAACTATGTATTAAACATTATTTTATTTGTTGCTGCTTGTGGAAAATGATATTTATAAAATATCACAGTGTAAAGTATTTTAAAAATTAAGAATTTACAATCAAGTATATTCACTGGGTTATCCAGTAATTATTTCAATTAGATGAATATCTTCATATGTTATGAAATCTGCAAAACTAGAATAGAAAAATGAAAACTATATCTGAAGAATTCCATATTATATCTGAAAGAATTCCCTATAAGACATTTTTTGTTACTTTTTAAGATATTAATATTCCATTCAAATAAAAAATAAGGAGATAAGTATATAGTAATAAATGTAAATAAATATATTATTCACACTAGAACGAGTATTTTATTTTAGATAACATTGGGTGAATTTTCAATCTTAGAAAAGAATATTTGAATAAGAATGTTATGCTAATTCATCATAAGCCTCATCCATCCAAATTCCTTAATCATTTAAAAGCTAAATCTCCATTCATACACAGAGAAGGCAGCATCATTTCCTAAATATTGTTTCTAAAAATAGTTAAAAAGTAAAACCTGGGAAGTAATGGCATTTATAAACGTTTTAGCTTCACAAATTTATGCAGATAATAACATAATCTACTTATGACTTTCTTTGATATGAAATTCTGAATTCATACAAAAAAGCCATGGCGAAGTTTTACTCTAATATTAAGAATTTCATATTAATATTATTCTTGATTCAAGAAAAAAAGATCGTGTTTGAAATACATAGGAAGAAAATTTTTTGTTTTTTATCATCGATAAAAGAATCTTTATCATCAAAAGTTAAGTGAGGTAACTTTATTAATAATCTGAATTTTTTGTTCATAAAAATGAGGTTTATTAAATAAAAATGTAATTATAAAAGTAAATTCATAATATTGAATACACAGAATTCATTAACTTAGTTAAGAGTCTTGATAAAAAAATTTTACATAAACGTATGGGCATGTATTTATTTTGTTGACAGTTTTTCTTATTTTAACTGGTATTCTTCTTCCTTCATTCCTCATAACTCTACTATCAAATTATTTTTTAATAAAACTCTCAAAAATTATATTCGCTTTCCTACTAATCTAACAACATTTGTTCTGAATAAATTACCTTTAACATTATCATATACACACTTAAATTAAAATGTATTCTAACTTGTTAATGTATAAAAAAATATTTTTATGACGTTAAACTCACATAATCTTTTTTTTTTAAATCAGTATATACATTACTTTTATAATTCTTTTATAAACTATTTCTGATATTTGAATTAACTTGTTTAGTATTTTTTCATTTAATCGTGAATTTTTCAGAAACTTTATGTTAATTTCTTCTAAAATTTACTTTTCATGTATATTAT
>JAPDSC010114145.1:0-10392 GCA_026290005.1 Latrodectus geometricus
ATTTCATCTTGTAAATTAGCAGACTACAGAAAACAACACCAATGAAATGTATACTTTATGCAAATTGTCAAAATAATAAAAAAATTTTAATCACGTGAACTGATAGGAAATAAATATTAATGAATTGAAAAAAAATCATTTCCGTATCATAGAAATATAATAATATTAAACCTAATGCTTATTATTTACATATTCTCACCTCTTCTTTTTATGAAATTTATCGTTCATAAGATTTATCCTAACAGGTGTTAATATTTTAATAATATATCATCTAATATATAGATACATGTATGTATGTATGATGTATATATATATATATATATATATATATATATATATATATATATATATATGTCAGATATTTGAAAGACTCATATTTAGCTCTAATGTTATGAGAACTATTTATTTTAATCATTATAAGAAAGGAATGACAATTAAAATTTTAATTATTGATTGAATATCAAATATATGATTTTTTACATTTCATGAACTTTCAAAAGATGATGATTACTTTTATTTCATAAAAACTTAAATTATAAATTCAAGATATGATACTATTCGCAAACTATGATAATTTCAATATGTTGTGGAAAAGTTAAATGCAATTATATTATCAACTTGTTTACTTTATATATAATCTTAATTTTAAGAAAATCAATACGCACAATAAAATCGTATCTTATTAAATGAATTAAATTTTTTGAAACTTTGCAAATATTTGTGCTTAAAATTAAAATAATTAAGTCATTAACTATAATTGTAAAGAAGTTAATAGCTTTTAAAGTAATTAAAATAGTAGAATTAAAAAAATATATTTAATATGTAATTGTAATTATATTTTACAAACTCTGATAAAAACATTTAGTATAATTAGTTTTAGTTTAAAAAATTGCTATTATTATTAATTGAAAAGCATTAATTTCAAAAGTAAATGAATAGTTATAAAAAAGATAGTAAGAAACGTATCTTTTTCATCATATTTATAATAAAATAATATTTAAATCTAAATTTTCTATACGATATTAATCTTCATGTCAGGAAATTATATTTTTTAAACTTTCTAAGTTATTAGAAAGAAAGAAAAGTTTATATTTTATATTATATAGAATACATTTTTGTGATAAATATTGTAAAACTGAATTCCATAAATAATACGAGAAATAAATTAATGATTCTAATCAAATTTTATTTATAAATAAATCATATTTTATTCAAATTTATATTTAATATACTAAGATTTAAATAGATATAGGCGAGGAATATTTATTCATTTTTTATATAAATGCTTTAGATTAGATATAAAATTAAGTATGATTACATAGCCGTTCGGGCTGTCATTTAAGATGATTTATTATAGTTCCGATGCATTATTTTTCGGATGAAAAGAACGCAGGTGCTTCAACAATAGCAAACCAGCTTATCTATGTTCCAAAAGAAAGTTCTTTCTTTCTTGATGAGATTAAATACTTGAACAATTCTCTTTAATTCAGATTTTCCAAGGAGCCGAAACAAAAGTTTTTGCTAAATACTTTTGTATTCAGTTGACTTTACTTGGTGGTAATGTGTTGAGAATATTAATGGTAAATTACTCATGCATTTGTTTCAGAGGAATAAATGGGATATTTGTTACGCCAGTATATAAATGTGTTTAAGTATATAAATGTGTTCTGTAATATTTTTGTAAAGCACTTGTTTTGTAAATACTTTTTAATTTTAATTAAATAAAATTAAATATGCTTTAAAATGTGTTCAGATAAAATTAACGAAGTGGTGATTGCTATTGATTTTGACAAAACATTTTAAATCTGCTGTATTTTTAATGAATTTGTTGTCACTGGTGTTTATGAAGTACGAATAGACTAATAACATTTTGCAACACATAGCTTTCTAGTCTATTATATCAGATATTATAGGTATAATCAGATATTATAGGTAGATATATCAGATATTATGATGAAGCTGCTGCATTTGGCGTCTATGATTCATTATCAGCAGCAATAATTTGAATAGTTGTACAACAGAGATTAAAATGACAAATGATGTAAATAGTAGACTAATTAACATATTTGAGGTTTATACCCAGAATCTTGACATGTGATTGATTCCATTATGAAGTCAACATTTCGAACCAAAATATTAATTGATGTTACCAAACCCAACAACATAGGATAATCATCAAAGTTTTTCAATTTTGTGAATTTTATGTCTTAAATGTTTTTCAAACTGAATATTTAATTGAAAAGTTACATTTTTTAATGGAAACTTTATTACAAGAAAATACTCATTATTAGTTTATAAAAATTATATATTTATGAAATTCAATTTAGTTCCTTAATATATAATAAACTTTAGAAGAGACTAATTCTTCAATTTCTATTTCCAATTTTTCCTCATGTAAGTATAAGTTTAGATTTAATAGAATGACAGGCTTATTTTTTAATAGTTCTCTTTAAGTAATTTTCATAACTTATTCGTTATTGTATTAACATCACATTTAAGAAGTTCTTGAAAGTGATGTCTTCTAAAACAAAGAATAGTAGCACGATATATAGCTTAAATGTGATGCTAATTTCCAAGAATTAGCTTTAATATTTGTAGCAGAAAGGTCAGCAAGGTTTTAATATTATTTTCATAATGACTTACACCCATAAAGTTTATTTTCACACATTTATATGTTTAAAATATTTCAGAATTCTTTGTTTTTTGATTTGTCTAGACTATAAAATAACTTTTCATAAAAAAAACTATGTAATTAGTCGAGCTTAACTAGAACAATATATAAAAACTATAAATTGAGTTCCCATTTATTTTCTAGCAGAATAAAGCCTTATTGCTTTACAAAAAGTAGTTTTTCAAGTATTAGGTTAAATTTATTTTTCATTTATGAATTGTTTAATTAGATTTTGTTTTTGAAATATTTTTAAATAAAGGTTTTTGTACAGAAAATATTTTGGATAGTAATTTATTGCTGCCTAAATAATTTCACTTAATTTCATATATATTTAGAGAGTTCTTTCATTTAAATCTAGAGTTCTTTGTTGGCATCTTCCTTAAGGATAATATTATAGATTCTTTCTTATGGATTCGTATATTTTTGCAGAACAATGTGAATTAAAATGTTTTTTTCTTCACACAATACTTCATTCTTCTGTAGATGTCATTTGCATAGAGCTTAAATTTATGCATTATTTTGCATGAGTCTGTAAATGTTTTTTTTCCCTTTTTATGCATAAATATGTCAAGTTCAATGTTTCTTTAGACATAGTGTTGTTATATATGTAATATTTGTAGTAGTTGTAAAATTTACTTACAAAACTATATAATTATGTGAATATTCTTAATTTATCAACGTGATGTCACAATTGTGCCTAAAATGTTTCCAAGTAATTTTTGAGTAAATGTAATATCAGGAAAACATTTTTATTTCATTAATTTTCATCTAGTTATTTAATAAGTTTCCTACAGAATTTTTAATGTAATTCGTAATCTTAATTATTTCTTTTTTAGTTATATTTCATGTAAACATTATACTGAAAAATATTTGACTGCTATAATCTTTAGAAACATTCATTTGGATATTCCTGTTTTAGATCCTAGAAGTAGTTAAACTATAAAATTTTTATCCTTGTACTTTTTCTTGTCGATTCTATATTAGAAAATTTTATTTGCTGTCAATTAACCATAATTTCTATTATTTAACTCCATTTAGAATGCAAAAATGAATAAAAATAGTTTTAAAGTAAATGTTTTAGATAAGAATTTAATATAACTAACCACTTGGGTGAAAATACATAAAATATAAGTCTTATTGAAGTTTAAATAGTTTTAATATTAATGATGTTTGAGTAGTTATTGGTTTCCTTGAATATGTTAAGAAATTAAATGTAAAAACATTAATACATAGAAATTTTTAAAAATAAATAATACTTTAATAGTAACAATATCGTTAAATTTCCCTAACCTATTAATATATTTAAACAAATAAATGGATTGATTTTCATTATAAATTCCATTTAAAGTTTTTCAAGATAACCCTACTTATTTTTTCACACATATTTTATTAATATCCCCAAAAAATATTTTTTATTAAAATCTTATTTATATTCCTAAAGATTTATTATATAATTTATGTCTACTTAAAATTCCCCAGAAAATTAAATTGAATCGTATAAAACAAACGCTTCCTTATTGTTTTAAATCATTATTATATTCAGAGTAAATTAGAATCTTATTTTAATTCTACTTACTTGAGTTTTCTTAAGGTTTTAATCGCATTTGACAGCATCTCATTATATCAGGAACACAATAAAAAGATAACAAAAATATTATTAAGAACTAACTAAATAAATCATGTATTTTTGCTTTAATTTAAATTTTAACTTATTTTATGCTTATCATTTAAATATGAGTAAAATTTTAATGTGATGAGTATTTGTGTGACCATAGGTGCTCCAAATATATTTATTTTATTTTTATTGTATTGCATTGCTTTAGATGTTTTATAAAAACAATAAAAACTTTAATTTTTTAGTAGATGGCTTTTTTTTATGAATACACACTTCTCTATGTTCTTGATTTAAATTAAAGTATTTTAATTTGTAATTTTCATTATCATATGATTTCTATATAGTATAATAATTTTAATTTATATTTTGCAAATCAAATCAAAATAGTTTTAATGATATATACCAATATATACATTAATACATTTCAATAAAATATTACACTCGTTAAAAAATTTTAAAATATTAAGATGCATAAAAGAAAAGCATTTTTCTTTCGGATAAAAAATGAATTATTTCAAAAATGTTTGCAAAAATTTTAATTTATTTTCAAATAATACACATTAAAAAATATAATAAATGTTGCCAATTTAATTTTTGAAGCATTTAAAAGATAAATTAATGGCGATGTCTTGGTTATATAAATTAAAAAAAATAATTCTCTTAAGTTTATATATAATGTAGGAAATAAATTTTCGAAGCTTTAAATAATTGATGCTATCAATTATTTTGCTAAAAAATGTTAATCCTTGCTTACAAGTAAATTGGCTAGATTAATTGAAGAAGAAAGAATGTGCTATTTTATTTTTAAAATGATATTTTTAATCTTAAATAATATTTAAAAATTTTTTGCGGTACTAATAAATAAAATCTATTAAATGCATCTAATATTGAAGAAAAATTCATATATGGCAGGTACTTCACATTTAAACTGGGAGTATTTTTTAAAAGTTATTAAATAAAAACATGTGTGGAAATATTGACCATACTGAAGCAGTTAATTTCATCGCTGTCCTTACTATACAAAAAGAATTTTTATATATAGTAAACTTGTAAAACAGGATGACTAATTTATTTTTTATAAAAATGTGAAAATATATAAGGGAATCTAAAAAATTTATTGTGATCACATTACGCATTTTATACTATAGCTATATAAAGTTGTGATAATTGAATATTTTTTAAAACTATTCAGAAATAATTTTAGCTCATATATTTTGTCAGAAATACACTATACAAGTAGCTGAAAATCCTTTATTTATTTGAATAATGTTTATTCAAATGATTAATTAATGAACATTTCAATAAATCGGAAATAAAGGCACACCAATAAAGGAAACAATACATTTATTCTGAAAGCGTAAACATTTTCAAAAGGGTACAATCAATTCTCATTGTGTAAAAGGTCTTTTAAAACGAATCATCAGTTTGAATTAATAAATGAATAGGAAAAATTTGTGAGCGAAATAATTAATCAATAATATTAAATGATAACAATTGTTTGCAGAAACAATGGTATAAAAATTATACTAAAAGTATAGGAAATAAATTGAGAAGGGGTAGTACTCAGAATCGTGTTACGTTGATATTAAATACATTCTTTGCAAATCGTAGTAAACTAAAAAGAAGTTTGATGTATAAAGGTTTTATCAAACTAGTGATTTTAGGAAATGATTTGTGAAGAAGAAAAATTAATATTAAGATAATGTTTTTGATTTAATTTGAAATATTATAAAAAATACAAATAAAATTTAAATGCCATTTGAACTATTAAATATTACTGGTTACAATTTAATATAATATTATTATGACTATTGTTTCATAATATACACCATTGCTTTTTTTTATTGTTAGCTATGTCCCTATTAAATGATTTCCTGAAATCATTTAGTTGTGGCATAGCTAATAATAAGTATTATTAAAACATAATTTAATGGCTTGAAATTCTTTCTTATCGATATAATAAATGATATACAGTTGCTTATACCTTAAAAATTTAGAACGGTTTCATTCTATGTTTTCAAGAATTTTTGAAATTCTTTAGAAAATTTAATAAGGATATAATAACTAAAATGTAAATAATTATAATTTATTAATATATAATATTCATAATTGTGTACTATTAAAAGTATTTTTTCCATCTTCAAATTTTATTATATTTGAAAAAATGAAAAACTTATTATATGTATAAAAATAACTTCGATATTTGCAAAAATGAACGAAAATTTTAATTTGATATTGAAAATGAAAAAGTGTGTGCATAATATATATTATTAAGAACACAAATCTTGAATATTAAATTTTATTTAGAATTATTATTAACTTTTTTTAAATATGAAACTTAATCTCTTATTCTAATGATTGTAGATTTCAATTAATTTTTGTTCATATACAAGTCGTTAAAAATGAGAAGAAATTTCGTGAGATTAAAATAATATGCTTTCTTACAAGATTAAATTTTCCTTCAGTATTCTCATTATTAATACAAATTTTTATATCATTCTTAATTTAAATTAGAAAATCGTTATATAACTATTTATTTTACTTTGAAATAGTACAAAATCATATAATATTAATATAATATAAATGATTTTTAAATTTTAAAAAATATTTTAAAAAACGTTATTCATTAACTATGAATTAAAATTAAGATGATTTTTTCATCATTATATATATAGGAAATGGAAAAAAATCTATTAAAATACACATGTCTATATTTTTTGAAATTTTACACATTTTTACCGGCATATAGTTTTATTTGTAATGAGCAGTGTTATTTAAAATATTTTAGTGTATTAATGTTCAATATCTTAAATAAAGATAATAATATATTTCAATTTAAATAAAACTCAATCAAGTATCTTACTACAGACATTAATTGGGCTACTATACTATGCAAAAATCATTGCATATAACTTTAATTTGAGTAATATCTTATTATAGTATTATGCTAAAAAATTATGTACCTATTTTATCATTCTATCTTAAAATGACGACAAGAATTTCTGAAAGTTATCTTTTTTGAAAATTATTTTAATTTACTAACAAATTCAAAATTCATGAACGTAACAATTAAACGAGTAATTATAATGTGAAAGATTATGCATACAAAATTAAATCCTCAATAAGTTCTATCATCAAGATGATTGATATTGAGTGATTTTATAAAATTATTGCTGATTTTTTTGACATGTTTTGTACAGATAATGTCTATAAAATTTCCGTCATCATTCCAATTACGTCATCAATCCTCTATTTTTAAAATAATAAAAATAAATTTTTTTAGATAGTAAGGGATATCTCCTGGTAATGTGTTACATTATAAACCATCCAAAATAACCGATCTTGCAAAAAATGATAAATATTATATACTATTGCATAGAATTGCAATATTGCATGAAAGTTCTCCAGAAATGGTTTTGTTACATATAATACAACCATTAAAAAAATCTCTCATTTGAGTAATATATTGCATAAAATGAAAAAAAAATTAAAAACTAAAGCAATTGAAATATTTTTTACATTTTAATTAACCAAATCCTTAAATAAAAAATTTTATTTGAGATTCTAAAGAAATTTTGGAGATCCTGGGGTTGCATAGATTTAAGATTATAAGTTGTCTAGCTAACTATTGTAGGAAAAAGGGTAAAAAATTTCAGGGCAGACATAATTTCATTTTTAATCTACCTACAACAGAGATTAGCGTTAAAATAAACATTACAATTACATATGGAGGGGCAGAGCATTAGTTACCAAAGTTCATAAAGTAATTTCCCTCACTGAAGAATTTCATTTCAGGGCAGTAGAGGGCACTCATTGGATGTAGGGAAAGTGGTGCTACAGGACTACTTATTAGTTATTCAAAGTCCTTTTATTTTTTTTCTCAATCATATGTTAATTAAAACTTATTCATATTGAAAATTGGGAAGGATTTTAATATTTCTATGAAATTCAGAAAAGAGAATTACATGAAAAAACTCTAAAAATGATTTCTTAAAGGACATCAACAAATCTAAACGTGAATAAGATTAATTTATATAAATACTCAAATTACTGTTCATAATATTTAAAATGGCAGAAATTTTTATGATAAACATAAATATCTGAATGGAAGAATAAATTATTAACAATGGATAATTAATCTACTTTCAAGCTTAGCAACAATCTAGAACTTATCAAGTCATAAAATAATACAAGAGACTAGAGTAAAATTATCTTAGAATAGTATACTAGAAAACAAGTAGGTGCATTTTAAGAATAAATTTAAATGTAGCTCTTCAGAAATTAAAAAGGAAACCAATATAAAGGCTTCATAAAGATGAAAGGCTGAGGTAAAAACATTGTGTTCATTCTTGGAAAAACTATTATAGCATTTAATGACATAATATATGAATTGAACTTACTGTCAATTAAAAATCATCAGTATATCAGTATTATTTTTTTCTTTATAGCGCTGATTTTTCCAAAGCGTTTTGAGTATATATAAGTATATATCTGTAATAGCACAACTTATCTCCAAATAATATTGATACATTAATTAACATTGTGGTATTGTTTAAATCAATTCTATGCGCATTTCTTATGATTATTTGCTTCAACGTTATCAATGTTGATTTAGAGTTTTTGATGAAATTTAACTAATCTTCTTAAAATAACTCTTTGTACATAAAGAATAATTTTTTTTCGTTTAAATCTTCTATATATATTGTATTCTTGTTTATATATATATATATATATATATATATATATTGCTTATGGTGAAGATAATTATCTCCAGTTTAAATTCTAAAGTACTTGTAAAAGAAAAATCTTAATTCTGTTTGTTCAATGAAATTAATTTCTATGTTAAGTTGAGAATGGTTGGATGAGTGAAAATTTTACAAAGATATTAGTCTATGGCATGCTAAAAATAAAAAAATAAATATCCTTTTGAAAATCTGTCAGAGCACTAGAATTTATTTAAAATATAATTAACACTGATTTGAATTTTCTTAAGTTATTTTTGATGTGATATATTAGTTTGTGTGATATGCTTACAGCGATGAGAGTACATTCAGTAATTCTGACGTTAAAAGATATCTGAATTATTAGCAACAAATAAACTGAAAATGAAAGTCGAAGATCAAGCTTTCGTTTCATTCATAACTCGTTTTAATATGATAAATTACTCACATCTGTAATGTTTCCCGTGGATTTTTGTAAAAATAAATCATGTGTTTTAACATAAAATATAAGGAACAAAGCACTTATATTACAGCTAATTATTTTTACAGCTCTTATCTTTCTTTCTTTTTTGCTAAGCTTTTTTGTTGCCGTGTTAATATTTAAACTTCTAACAAGAAGATTTCTGAATATGTGGTATTTACCAATAACTAACGTCAAGAGTATTTATTTATGATATATATATTTTGTCTAAGTTAATTAAGTTTCAAACTTAACAAAAGACTCGTAACTTAAAAAAAAAGATTCTGAGTTTTCCTTAATAAACCGTAATCATATTTGGCAAAGGCGTTATAATTGAAGATAATTAGCTTAAGGTTTTTTCTTTTCCGCTAACCATATATTTTGAATGTTGTGGAAGATGAACCGAAAGCAGATGCTTAAAAATGTGTGGGTGAAGTGCATATATACAAGACGTTGCTTAATTATTTAACTCTCTGGTCTTCGAACTAAAATAAATGTTTTAACTAGCATTTGCATATTACTTACAATTTTCATCGAAATATTTGTAAAAGTAATATATTTACCAGGAATTCATATTTAAATGCGGTTTTATTAATATTATCAAGAGTAAAATATAAAACCTTAACTAATATTAATGTCAATAAAAAATTTGTATACATAATTTAAGATTTTACCAACAGTGAAATAAATATTCTTTTTATAACTTTTATTTATAAATAATAGCAAGTGTAAAATGTTTCTTAGTCAATTTGTGTACAAATAATTTCATGGTCCTGATTATTAGAAATACTGAAATTTTTCTGAACACAATCATAAAGCTAAGGGTTATTCAATAATTGTATAGATAAAAACGTCATAATGTTTATGCTTTTTTATGCTTTACAATTATCTAGATATATTAGTTTAGTTTTCCAGAAAATCATAT
>JAPDSC010114146.1:0-16010 GCA_026290005.1 Latrodectus geometricus
GGAAGGAAAATTAACTAAATAATTTAAACTATTTTATGTTCTTACAAATCTGGATCGCCGAAACAATGGGCTGCACAGAGCACCCACTGACTGTTGATGAGAGTTCCACCACAAGTATGGCCGTTTGGTTCAATGAGTTTCATTTGCATGTCAGCCATCCATGGCCAGCTTCCTGGAATAGCTTCTTCACCACCGACAATGCGATCGTAATCGGCGTACGTCTTGGGTGTGATCTCTGGTTTACCACATATTCCGGGTAAAATGGGTTCTAAAAACGCATTCAAAATGAAGCAATATTTTAATTTGTAAATAATTTGTGGTTTCTTCATTTAAAAATATACATAATTTATTTCATTTTAAATTGGTGCAACATCAATCAGCAGTTTTCAGATATATTTAAATGCATAAAGTTTTAATAAGCATATATATATATATATATATTATTCATTTATTATTTTTTTACCCTTTTAATTACAGCATTTGATGCATTTTAAAATTAAATATTTTTATATAATCGCATGTTTATTTCTGTGATACAAATAGCACTAAATAAGAATATTTAATGCATTATAACTGCGTTTGTAAATTAATATAATAATTTTTAGACATCTTAGCAAAGGCTCAGGTCATCCTGCTTCTTCTTCTTACCAACCTTGAACTTTTTTTTTCAGAGAAAAAAAGCCCAGATTAAAACCGATTGGCAGGTACCTCTGACACACCATTAGTACAAAGGTAGAAAGCCGGGACTTTCTCTGGCTATTTCTTGTAACAGAAAATACTTGCCTTGCACGTCTTGCATCTAACAACCTGAAATGCCTCGCCTTCGTAGCGGGTAGCAAAATCTCCCCTCTCTGTCACAAATGCCACAAACCCCAGGCATCTCCTGAACATACCTGGACAGTATGAATATTCTATAAGATTATATCTACACTTCCCGCCGCTTTGTCATCGATTTCCTTTCCGTCAACGGAATCCTTGATTTGATCTGACTCCGTCAGACCTCTTGGAGATAAGAAACAACAACAAAAACATTTTCAATGGTCACAAAATTTTTCATATTTTAAATACTTTGATTATTTGTCAGTTTTATTGCATAGTTTTAATTTAATTTTGTTTGAAGTTATATGAGGAATACTGCCAATTCTAATAAATGTCTGAAAATATTACATCATCGTTACAGATGATTTAATCTTTCAAAAAATTATATATTAGATATTTTCTTTTCATTTCTATGTGAAATGCAAGTGAAGTCATTAGTTGATTATTGAACATTCTTTACATCTTATCGTAAATTCTTTAGAAACGTGAAGTTTAGTACAAAAACTTGATCTTTACCAGTGCATCAAAGTTTAAATTATTAGGCTTTTAAAATATATGAATGATATGAAAGGGTGAAATATTGCTTTTCTTTATATTACAAATAAAAAAATTTCTCAAGAGCTTAAATTTGATTATATAATTCAAAGTTCATTTTTATCTTACTGGTTAACTTTGAAAATATTTTCGAAAATTGCTTGTCAAGAATGATAAAAATTCAATTTAATTTTCCCTTTTTTTCTAAATTCAAAGAACTAAGGAATTGAAATTTGAAAGAGATAAGCTCATTATGTAATTTGAGAGGTTTTAAGCATATTTCAAATACTTCAAAGTTAGCTCTTTGTACTTTCTGCTGTACATTTTTTAATTAAATTGCTTTCTTATTAGAAATAAAGTATTTCTTAATGCTATTAATACCAATATTAAGTGAAAATTTAAAAAAAAAATCAAGTCTAAAAATTAATTAAATTTCTCAGACATCACTTTATCAGATTCGTATGTAAGTAGAATTTCCTCCACTATCCGTAATGTATCTTAATTAAAAGTGTAGCACAATAGTTATATAGTTTGACATATATGGCAAACTATATATATTTAAAATTTTGTATATATATATATATATATATATATATATATATATATATATATATATCTTTTGGAAGCTCCTTGTGCAGATAAAACTCTCCTAACTTTCAGCGTTGTTTAGTATTGCTTACTATAAAGTTTAATTCACAGATCGTTTAACAATGATAAATCTCATGTAAACTAATAATAATTATGTATAATAGATTTTTGTTGTTCTAATAGCAAAAAATATATAATATTTTTAATGATATATGAGCTTAAAATTTTCCATTTATTGAGACGATGAATATTTGGTAGTTTTCTGGATGCCAACATGAATAAAATCTTACATATGCCACAGATTATAATAAAATAAATATTGCTAGTTTATTAAAAATTTTCATTTCGCTTGATGGAAATTTAAATTTGCCAATTTATTTTTCAGTGCATTTAGTGATTTTTGTTAAAGAAACTGTTAATGAAAATAAACTAAATTGTTTTAATAAACTAATTGAAATACTCTAATTGCAAATTTATTTCTGAGAATAAAACTGTGTTATTTAAATATAATGCGAGATCATTAATAAATATATAATGAAAAATATATCACTTACCATAGCACTTTTCTTCATCCGTTCCATCTCCACAGTCATCTGTCCCATCGCATAAAGTAGTGAGTTTTACGCAATTCCTATTTTTGCATTCTTTCATTCCTTTCTCACAAACACCTACAGTTATATTAAGAAAATTTATTATCACTTATCAGATTGAGATCACATAATATTAAAATATACTAACATTTTATGTAAAATAAATTTATTTAGAAGTTAAAGTATTTTCGTTATTTTACTAATACATTTAATAAATGACTGTTAATATTATTAAAGGATGAACACACACACACACATGCAAAATACAAATATGTCGAAATTTGATTTGGTAATATACGACTAGCATTAATTCAATAAAAAGAAATTCAAGAAAATTATGAGTATAGATTATCTTAAATCCGTTCTTTAAAATATTTTAATATATAAAATAACAGCTTAGTCTTAAAAATTGATTTTCAAATTTTTGAATGGTATGCGTTTATTTTGAGAATTAGAATACTAATCAAGAAATTGAATAAGAGTTATAGTCAAAAGTTATTAGTTAAGCATGGTTTCTTAGAAAAAAATATACTAATAGTAAAAATACCAATAGAGCAGCGGATATTTGTTCGAATTTTTAAGGATTTAATATTACAAAATCTTTAAAAATAGAATAGGTCTTAGATGAAAACCTTTTTTTATGTGAATATTATTTCTTTAAGTGAATATTGTTGCAAATGTTTTGTAAATGAAGTTAATTTCAAAAGTTTTTCTTATTAATTCATGCTGTTACTATTTCAAAATTTGCAGCTAAAGTTATATTTATCATTAATAATAATTAAAAATATTGTATATTCATAAAAATATGAAAATGTTTTATCATATTCATTATTTTACCTTAAATTTGAAGTTATTAAAAATACAAAATATATATATAATAGATAAAATAAGCATTATGATAAAATAATTAGTTTTTGCTCATAATGAAACATGCAAAACATCTTAATTTTTCAACAATTATTGAATTTCAACTTCATCTGAAAAATTCAAACTGAAGACACTGCTGAGTAATATATTCCAAAGCATCTTAGCCAAAATTTGCTTACAATAACAAAGAAGGAACAAATTAGGCTTGAAGATGAAATATTGTAATCTTTAATTATATAGATCGATAATATTTTTAAGTAGACTATATTAGACGCTTTATAGTTATTTATATTATATAATATACACTTTTATTTTATTTTTGAATACAGAAGTCAGTTGCTATGAAAAGGTGTCTATCTCTAAAAGAAATCAAAACCCTGCAAAAAACAAGCAGAATATTTGTGCTATGTAACAACATAGATTAGAGCAGCAGAAACAAATGTTGCATGGATACCTATAAGGATTACATAGATGACACTGAGAGAAAAAAAAAAGATATCCAAATGTAATCAATAGAAAACCTTTTAATCAACATATATTTTTTTACTTCAAAACTCAAACATTAAAATAGGAATTAGAAATAAATATTATTGCTTTAATATTATAATATACATTTATTATATATATATATATGCTACTGGCTACCGTAAATGTATCACTGTATCACCATGAAGGAAGAAGGAAGCATGCAAATAACATTAAATTTACACCATGCATTAGCGGAAGTGCGATATGCAAATGATTAGAATATCTACGCCACTTCAAAGCTTTATTTAAAGCTTATAGACCTTGATGTTAATTTCACCAATTGTGTTTTTCTCGTTTTTTTTAATGATTAACTATGCTTGGTAAAAAATAGCGATCCTTTTTTTGATCAAGTATCCGAGTTTGACAGAGGAAGAGTAGAGACCTACCGAGATTGTGGATTATATTTCAGGGAAATCAGTAGTAGGGTTGGACAAAATCAAGCAGCTGTAAAGCTGATTTGTGATCGTTGGATATAAGAGGGCACGAAGGACCGATGTGTGCAATCATATTCACCTCATTGCACCACATCACGTGATGTCAGGCAAATTCTGCGCATTTCAGTGACGGATTGCTCAACCACATCACGAACCATAACAAAGCACATTTAGTCTGTAACGCTTCATCTAGTGCCTGCGCGTACCAATCAACGCCACTTACAGCAGAGTGGTCTGTCCACAAGGCGTCCATTGTTTCCTCTACCCTTCACGGAAAACAACAAACGTCTCCACCACCAAAGGTACAAAGAAGGAAGGATGTGGACGGTCAAATGGAATTAGATTGTATTTACTTACAAGTTACACTTTTGTCTGCAACACCATGATGGTCGCATTCGAGTCTGAAGATACCCTGGAGAGAGAAGGCAGAACAGCTATACACCTCCACACTAGCCTAGCACCGGACGTTATGCTATGGGTGGTCTTGCATATCACTCTCCGAATTCTCTAGTATCCATTACTAGTACTTTAAACAGATAGCGCTACATCTCGAAGGTGCTGGAGACAGTTGTCCTTCCTTACATTCAGGGCTTGCCCACAGCCATATTTCAACAGGATAATGCGGGACCACACATGGCCCGCATTGTAAAAGGGTTCTTCTACAGTCACCAGATTGAATTGCTTCCCTGGTCGGCTCACTCTCTAGATCTTTCACTAATAGAAAACATGTTGCTTAGCGATTGACCAAGATTATATTCCCAGCTGCCACACAAAATCAATTTTAGCTACTTGCGGAACCTGCTTGGTCTGTTATACCCCAAGAACTCATAGAAAGTCTCTTTAAATCAATAACGAGGTGTGTGGCAGCGATAATCTCCAATAATGGTGGCTGCTCTGGCTACTGATTTTGGCAGGAACCACTCTTCACAGAAGTCTGTATAAATTTAATAATTTAATACTAGGTCAAAATGTTATCTATAAAATAATATATATGTGCTGTCTACTAATAAGTATTTGGAAACCTATGCGAATGACGATATCAGTGGTCTTGACAGTATATATCGTGTAGGAAACAGCATCGTCATTAGACGCATACAAGATGCCACGTAGTTCGAAGCTCTCTGATTTTAAAAGAGGTATAACTATCGGGTATCATAAATGTGGACGATGGGTAAAGGACATATCTAGCGATATGAAGTACCCAAAATTGACAGTGGCCTATGTGATTCAGAAGTGAAAGGTGAGCGATGATTGTCGGAATGTGCCCCGAGTTGGCAGACCAACGAAATTGGGAGATAGAGACCGACGAGTGCTGTTCAAAGAAATTCAGAAGAACCGCACTCAATGGATGGCCTTCATTTCATTTTAAAAAACTCATGGGAATAGTTCTATTTTTTTAAGATTATTTAGAACTGTGACTACCCTCTAAATGTAACATTATTTGCATAATTTTTGTAAATTTTAATCAGGCTAATAATCTCTTTTATGGTCCTTATATAAAAACTCAAATATTAAATTTAAAAATGTTACAAAAAGAAAATGTTTCATCTGATTTTTGAACATTTTGAAATTTAATTTTATTACATTTCCGGCTGAAAATCAGCTACCTGAATATAATATTTGAAATAAAATTTTCAGATTAATAGATAAATATCTTTATCTATTAATCTAAAATATATAAATTACTTAAATATATTTATATATTATATAGAAAGCTAATTCAATATATCCTCTTATAGATTTAATAGCTCAGAAAAGTTATCTATCACAAAATCGCATTCTCACTTGGATTTGTAACAATTTTACATGTGTTAAGAATATTCTATTAATTTAATGGTGTAGTTAGTTGATTTTTCTGAACAAATAATACAAAATCTGAGGTTGAATAATGAGTTTCAAAAGAAAACCTGCTTAAAAAAATCGAAGAAAATTAATTACACTTACATCTAGGAAGTACAGGTTGCTTTGAAAGAATAATTAAGTTTAACGAATCTTTAGTATTTAATCTTTAATACTTTTGATTGAATAATATATCTCTTTTAAAAGGGAAAAATTTCGAGTTTCACACCTATTTAGAATCATGGGTAGCGCTAAAACTCTTTCTTCAAATGCATTTCAATGACTGTGTAAATGATGGCCGAGAAATAGAAACCATTTCTTATTCTGTTTCCGAAAGTATGAATAAATAACAACTATTCAGTCTAATTTTCGTTGAGAATACATTGCTTTTAAAACTCCTGCAGCAATCACGTTGGTTGTTTTTATAAATGGAAATCATCCGGATGTTCCCACATTTCAGATAAAAATGTGGAGCTGTTCACACTCAGCCAAATAAATCACTCGCCATGCCGGTAAGGAATTTGACTTTTCTGCAGTATCTGTCTTAATCTCTTATACTGACATTTATTCTATGAATCGCAAAAGATTCGATTCCTACAAGTTGTTTAGGCGAATGAAAAGAAAAGAGTATGAAATTTTAGGATTCAGTTCTTGTGAATTTGTCACCAGTTGGCAACTTTGAAACATATTTAGTGTTTAGTGAGAACTCGACTTTCAATCAATAAAACAATGAATTGATGCAATATTAGAATATGGAGCCGCTCAATGAGAGAATGAAATTATGAACTATTATAAAAAATTTGATTGCCTATATATATGACATGCTTTTAAATGTGTATGATTTCAATACATTTAATTTCATTAGAAATAAAATTTAATATTATTCATGTGATATATAATTAATTGCATATGGCTATATTCAAAATAGTATATGCAATACTCATTTCATACAAAATTATTTTATCTGAGACGCATCGTGTATAAAACTATAAAAATTATTAAATTCCTTTTTATCATATATTAAATTTTAAAGGTATGTTCCTCGTAATAAAGAAGAAAATATATAAATAAAATACTCAAATTGATTTAAAATCTTTTACTGTAGAATTCGTTTTACTTATCAAGTGGATGCAACTTCATAGTTTAATTAATAATTAAAAAGAGTATAAAGTATCTTATAATTATTTAACATTTCCTATGAATGAAAGCTATATTAAATTAAATATATAATATATTCCATTCTAATAACTACTCATTCGTTTTGAGATATATATAATTATCTATTAAATTCATTTATGTCAATAAAATATCTTGTGTTGTAACTGCAGGAAATAAAATAATAACTCAGTAATTTTCATGTATTTACTAAGACACCATGGCCCTGCATATATGAATTTTCAACTCATATTGCAATCACATTTAAAGATACACTTAAGACATTTCAAGATACACATAGAGGAACTCACAAACATGGAATTTTCTGTTTTACAAGATATTTAATCTTGAACCTTGAGAATAGTTAAAAAATTTAAAATATCTGTAATATTTTAAATTTACAGATATATTACCTTGTAAAATGTTACGAAATTTAAAATATCTGTAATATTTTTAATTCCGTAACTTTTTACAAGGCCATATTTAATACAAAAATTGTTGATGGAAATTAAGTTTATTTACCTGTTGTGCTTTGCAATGAGTAAGTAATATTGAATCCTCTTCTTTCAGCAAAGCTGTCAGTTTTCAAGACCAGTTGAAGTGCATGTGAGCTAGAAACGTAGTCGTTAGGGGTGCGGTTGCCACAATGCATGGCCAGAACTATGCCTTTTCCATCGGAATCAAAATCATGGACAGTGAGGGAATCGGCTTGACAGGAATCAGTCAGGTCAATGTCCATAACATTGAATTTTATTCGAACATGCTATAAAAATATATCAGAAAATATTTATTGAAGATTTTCCCCTCCAATTGTATTATAATTTTAAAAGATACTTAAATTTATGCTTACATTTATACAAAAGTAAAAGCTCTTATTTAATTTATTATACAGAATACCAGGATAGTTCGCAAAATTTTTCATAAGAATTATCTTGGTATTCTGGAATAAACTTAAAAAGTTTATAAAAAAAAGTCCAAAAACGGTACAATTAGCATTGCAGAATTTTATATTTAGCAAATTTTCATGACAATTGCTTTCCATTAAAAAAATAAGATAAGCACTTAAATATGAGGGCAACATGATCAGCTATTATAATTAATCAGAAGGATTTTCTTATCCAAAAGAACCTTCAAAATTAAATTCCTTAACCAAATCATTTTTCTAAGAGATAAGTAATTGGTTACATGACATCTAAAACACTTTTTTTTCTTTGCTTTATACACAAACATTAAAAATTAAAAAGCCAGTCATGTTCTTTGTTAAAAGTTGAAAAAAAAACTGTTTTTTATTTGTAAGGAGTAAGTGGGATTGAAGTGGTTCCTTAAAGAATATCACGACCTGATCCATGATTGCTATTTGATAGATTTTAAAAATTTAAAAATTTACTAATTTAATGTTTATTGTGAAATTTTATTTCATCAATTTTTATTAAGAACGAAAAAAACTATTGATTCGAGGTTACTAAATAAGTTAAAATCGCTTGAGAAGAAATTGCATCCAAGACTATGTAATCCTGAAAATTTTCTGATAACGAAACTATCGGATTAGAATAATTTGCAAATAAATAATTACATGAAAATTTTCTGACAATCTTTTCAAATCATCATCTTTTCTTCTTTTGAAATCTTTAAATAGCTTTTTGATTTCAAAATTTTTTAAAAATTATTATTAATAATTTTTTGAAATATTAATCTTTTGTAGCTATTAGTTTGGAAAAAAACTAATCGAAGTTAAAGCTTATAATTCATCCAACTCACTGTTGTTCGCATTTTTGTGTGTGTATGTGATAATCATTTAAAAAGTATAAAGGGAAAAAACTTTTTTTCGAAGGTAAAGATTAAAAAATAATCACATTTTTTAATCTTTACCTTTTTTTATTATTATTAAATATTTTAAATATTTTTTTTTATTATTAAATATTAGTTTGGGGAAAATGTTATCCATTATTTTTACGGTAGACGTCTGTAGTGATCGCTATCTCGAGAGGTATCTGTCAAAAAATTTCAAATTTATGCTCATTGGAAAGGTGACATGTGACACTAAAATATTCTCTTGCGGTTTTTTTGTTTGATTAATTCAGTTATGAGTACAAGGTTTTAAAAATAGAAGACAACAAGCAGAAAATTCGATACATTTTAGTTTTTCTTTTATAATGGCGAAAATGCTAACCAGGTGGCTAACATTGTGAAAGGTGTTTATCGTCCTATATATGACTGTAACAACCAGTTACGCACAATTTTGGTTTCGTCGATTCCGTTTGGGTATTTGGATGCTAATGATGCACCTCGCATGGATACAACATCGTCGAGAATATCTATAAAATATCAAAAATTATCAAACTTGACAGCATGTCAGCAGTCGTAGCTTCGCGCAAGACCTAAAAATCTACATGAAAACTGTTTTAAACCTTTTTACAAATCGAATCTGAAAGAAGTTACAAAAAGTTCACGTAAAATTAATGCATTTCTTTTTTCCCCAACCTAATATGATGAAAATGATAAATTATTTATCTTTAAGTAATAATTTCGTTAATCTTCAAGTATTTTTCAAGTTTTTTGGACACTTCAAAATTTATTAACTTTTAAATGATTTTTTCCTCATTATAAATCAATTTAAATCGATATTGGTGGTAAATATGAATACCCAAAGTAAATGATGCAATTATGATTTAGAAATAATAATTTCCTAACAAATTTAGTCCTTACATTTTCTCTTTTCATATTTTCTCTTTTTCTCAAGTTATAATATCACGCAAGAAATTTATTGACTGGAATTTTTTTCGGATAGAAAAGTTTCTTTTTTTACATTTATATTATTTATAAAAAATGTTTGTGAAAGAGTTCCAATTTATTTAATGATCTCTGCAATAACTCATAAATATAGAGTTAAGATATAACGAAACCTAGGGGAAATATTCTAATTACACCGATAAAAATATTTAGAATATCAAAATGTACTTTTTTCAATAAAATGTCTACTATTAAACTCTTTATTACATATTATAAATGCGTGATTTGGAACAAAATTATATTTCGATTTCATATTAGTTTACACAAAATCTAATTCTTTGAGGAGCTTGAAAAAAATTTAGAGTTTTATTATATTCTATAGAGGCTCATTGTTTTTTGAATACAGGTTTAAAATAACAATATAGAATTTAGT
Organism: Latrodectus geometricus; assembly: GCA_026290005.1. Taxonomy (NCBI): domain Eukaryota; kingdom Metazoa; phylum Arthropoda; class Arachnida; order Araneae; family Theridiidae; genus Latrodectus; species Latrodectus geometricus. The sequence continues at coordinate 10,518 of JAPDSC010114146.1, forward strand.
AAAAAGCATTATCATGACTTTAAATATTTTAGCTGATATTATTCAAGTTTATTGCTTAATAATTAAAATTATTATGGTATCATTTATATTATAGGTACTGAACAATAATAATAAAGATTTTATTAAATTTTATATAATATTATTGTTTGATTCACTTAAAACTAAAGTATGATACTACCATTAATTGATTCAGATGAAACTTAATAACTTATTTAAATTATATATTACCATTCCTTGTGGGGCTTGCAATTGATACGAACAAATTACTGAATCAGGGTAATTCTGATTCTTCTCGAATCCAGGACTGTACACATTTCCAGTTTGCCGAACAGGAATGACTTTTGGAGGACCTACTCCATTCCCAGCAGTCAATGCGTTCACACATCCTTCATCAAGAACTAAAAAGGTATAAAAATGTTTCAAATTCAAATCATATTGAATGTAATTTTTTTTTCTATGGCAATATAAATTTCGAAATATAAAATAGGTTTTTCACTTTTACCAGAATGTTACTTTTTTAAATCACTAAAATTTTGCTTCAGTAATGAAAAGTTCATTTAATAGTAGTTGTATTTAATATAAATTTTTTTACCAACAACTTACTTTTCAAAACTTCAAAGTTTTGATCTGTAAAAATAAGCAACAAAAAACTTAAATTTTATTAAACAATTTCGTGGTATAATGAGTCAACTATTTATCAGTAATATCTCTACATCAACTTGCATTTAAAGTCACAAAGCAATTCTCAGAAGGTTATGCATTTTTCGGTGAACTTATCAGTTATCAGAAACTGTTGCCAAACCTGGACACTATAATACGTGACAAATGTAGTTAATGCGACTTTTGTTTGTGTCTTTCCAACTACCAATAGATATTTATAGCAATTAACTGCTTAATTGATTCCATGAAATTGCAATTTTTGGGGATTGAATTATTTATTTTTAAAATCATAATTCCGCACATGCTCTAATTTAAAAGTTCTAGAAAGTTTCCTTTTTTCAACTTCAAATTAAATTTTTGTTTTTTATCAACTCTTTTCACTATTAAGAAAATACAAGACTAACAAGTTAAAATTATTTCTAAAAGTACACTGTATAAGAACACTTTTTTTTTAAAAAAAATAATAATTATAAATATTCCCATATTCATTGCAAGGAATTGTAAGGGGTGATTCTAAAATGTTGGACAATTTTAAAATATAATAATTTCTAAAACAATGAGGATGTAAGCAAAATTATCACATAATATAAACTTATTGCAAAATTGCTCATATTGTTTTATCTACGATGTATCATTTTTATTTGATAAACTGTGCACTCCTGGAAATTTCATTGATATGAACTGAAATAGGTTTTGAGTTGCTTTAACTAAAAAAAAACTAAGTGACCAGACAGCTCATATAGGGGCCAAGGCCTACAGTACCAATTTCTGTTTTCCTGACCGAAGGCTCTGGGGTGTGAAGCATATATCCTGGTTAGGTGGTCAGCCCAATGCAAAACCTCCAATGTTTAGTTCTCAAGCATGCTTGGTACTCAGTTTTCCACCCCCTGAAGCGATGAAAAGCAGAGTCAACCATGCCCATCCAGAGGATCGAATCTCGGTCCTGCTTCTAAAAAGCGCGAAACACTACAACTAAATAACGAGACTTCTTATCTAACTATTGTGTTATAACTTAAAATTTATCTTCATTATTTCATGAATTATTCTTCATCAAAATATGTCCTAACTTTTTATAGATACCCATGTATATGCAACTTTATTTTGAATTTCAGTGTACAGTAAATTACATATACATTGTATGATATTTCAGATGGGAATAAAAATGTTTTTACCTATTATGTTAATTTAAAAGATTTAATTATATGTGCATACTTATACATAAATATATACAGAATAATGAGAATTCATCAAACGCGAAGTAATAATTTTTATGAATTAATTATTTTGTCTTTTATGAAGTGTCAAAAAGTTAATCATTAAAGTTTAAAAAATATTTAAAAATAAAGATAAATAAATATGTGAAGGAAAATTAATAACTGTAAATCAAAACAACATAAAAATTTCACCTCAGCAAACAAAGCTAATTTCTTATTTAATTTTATTTAAATTAATTTTACAAATTGCGATATGATTTACGCTTATTTTAATAGAATACGTATTTCCAGTTTCTTAACATACTAAATTTATGAATTTTTGAAAATATAATACATGCTAAATTTATGAATTTTTGTAAATATTTTGAAGTCAGAACGTGAAAAAAATTATCATATGGACATAATAAAATGTAAATTAAGTAATCAAAAATGAAGGGTACAAACTCTTTCAATAATTTTTCAAATCGAAATTATTTTTCGCATTTGATTCTGAATTTTATGTTTGTTTCAGAAGTTTTGAAAGCATTTTTATTTTAAAGGAGATTTATGAAAATAGAAAAATAAATTAAACTTACCGTCTCCTATCACAAGTACCACGGATGAAAGAATGGAAAGTAAAACCAGCCACATTTTTCGATGTGATTTAGAGCTTATTTCCTCGAAATGCCATCCAAAAGCACATAATTCAATCCTTTTTACAATCACGTTTTCTTATCAAATTGTGCTATTTTAAACACCTGGTTATTCTCAACCTTAAAGATTTTAGCTTTTCTGAGATTAAAATTGTTTTCTCTTACAGTTGAGCAAATCTGAAAGTTAATATGATAACGAGATTATGAAATTTAAAAAATTTTCACTTGCACCTATGCAAAAAATTCCAAATTGGGATAATGATATTTTCCAAAATAGGATTTTAATTTCGGGTATTTATGAAATTATTGGCAAGAAGAATTAAATATCCTTAGTGAATTCAGAAGCAGAAGTCGAAGCCTCCAAATATAAAATATATATTGTATGAATTATTAAAAATATTATAGTATAAGGAAATAAATAAAGATATATGCAATAATATATTTTTCGCTAAAGTATTTTGCAAATAAATTAAAACAATTATATTGTTTTTAACTTGTTCCTAAAATGATTTATTTTAAATATAAATAATTCAGTGTAAGATCACTTTTATCGCATGCAGAAACCTTTACTGTATAAATATATTTGATATTTATACTTTGATTCACACATAATGCTCAATAATTTAATACTTGATAGCCTAATAAGTTTGTTAAGTAAATTATACATGTACATGTACATAACATATACACATCACGTACATAACATATTTAAGAAAATTTCAAGACTACTAAGTTTTATCAAATATAAGTGTTCAAGTATAATCTAACAAAATGTTCAAATTGAAAATTCTATTGATTGATACGACAACTAAATTACCACATTCTGCCATAATTTACTTTGCCTCAATTATTATACAAAAATCAACTAGAATATTATTAACAGTAATAATATTAGATCTTTATAATTTAGAAAAGAATTTTATCACTTTTGAAATATACTGGTTTTTCAATTTTTTGTATTTCACAATATATAAAATAATTTGGAAAGTATTGTTCATTGCAAAAGAAATTGAATATTATAAAAGTATTTCACAAAAGTGTTATTCGAATTATTAACGTTTTGTTTTGCTTTTACAAATGCTTAACATTTTCCGCATGAATATATTATACACACAATCTTTTGCTCGATATAATTTTAATTTTTTACAAAGTATTCATTTTTTAAACGGCTATTATGCAAAATTATTCGAAATAAAACAAAAAAATATAAATTAAGTTGTATTAAATTTTTGAATTTATTTAAAATCATATTCACAAATAGCTGGATTTAAGCAAATAAAATCATTTAATTGTTTGATGATTATAAATAAGATTTTATTATGTCTTTCCGCAATTGCTAAAATACATCTGTTTATTATTTACAAATTTCTAAAAAACATGTTTACGTGAGTCTGGATATAATAGATAAGATTTTCAATTAACTTAACATTCAATTCAAAATATTATGTATTCAATAAAAAGAGAACAATCAAATTCAATGTAAATAGTATAGTTAAAATATAATAAAAATATTGCAAATAAATTTTTTTTTTAAACAATGTTGTGATACTTATAATAAAATAGCAAATAAGTTTTCGTAAATGGAAATCTTTACGTCTAAGAACAGTTAAAGTTTTATTTTTAGGGAAAAATATTATCTGCTCTATGTGAGAAAATTACCCCACTTTTTATGAGCTTACTTATCTTTCGGGGTAAATTTAGGAATTTTATTTTGAAATGCGGTGTGGTGATTCACAAACGTAAATGTGCTTTTACTACGTAGGAGCTAAAAATAGATAAACTCTTTTTACTTAGTTTAGGTAAGCGAACTTCTTTTCTATAAAATGAAAAGTATGAAACACTTATAGGAATTCGATGCTATTTTTCGCTGCATTCAGTTTTGCTTGGAAACCGAAATTGGAAAAGTTTCACTTTAATAAAAGGATATATTTTTCTGGTGAAGTCCTTTTTTTATTGTCTTCTTGAATCAAATACTAATATTAATATGTCTCATTTTTATGAAACAGAGTTACATTTATATTCTTTCATTATTCTTAGAGGAATATCACTGCAGCTTACGGAGCTAAATTGTAACGGACATGACAAAAGGTTTTTCAAATGCACTAATGGAAGTTGGTTCCAATAAAATAAATTATCATCGCATTGGCTTCCGAGTAAAATGATATTTCTCGGAAATGATTAATAGCTCAAAAATATTCTCTTGGTTTCAATTCTAAATTACAAAGAGCTACACTTTTGAAAATACAAGGGCATGACCACTGGGGGCTTTATATACAATTAGGTGACTACTCGAACTATTGTTGTGCCGAAGGACTTAAAGATATTTGAAATGGATGACACAATGGATCATTAGCTAACAAAAAAAGCACAATTTTAGTTAAATCTTTTAACAAAAGTATTGATTCGTTTTCAAAATACTTCCAATGCTACTTTAAATGTATATTGAAGTGAAAGCTTATTCAACAAATTTATTTTTCAACTTACAATTGTTTAATTGTTGAATACGAAAATTTTTTATTTGTACAAGTGATCAGCAAGTGTCTGCGGGAACAATTTAAAGAGTATATGGTAGTAGAATTAAATGGTACTAGAAAACATTATTAAATAGAATTGTCAACAACCATGACTTCTATTGCTTTTGTTTTGCCAACGATCTGCAATGGTGTGATCAACAATAAAACTAGACATCGAAATGGCATTGTGTTTTAAGACAATTATGGTTTTAGGAGGTACTATGATATTGTTTCTTATTAACTTCCAAAAACCCTTAGTTTGTTCAGTAATAAAAATAGTAAAATGTATTTGCTTAATTTATTGCAGACTTAAAAATTCTTATATGAAAAATTAAGAAAATTGGAAAATTAAAAGGAAAACAAACCTTCAGCTTAAGCATAATGAATAAAGGCTTAGAAAAGGCAGCATGAATACTTAGTATTCATGAAAATAACAATAGTTTGTACTCGCTTTAAAAATAGAATACCCAATGA
>JAPDSC010114146.1:21010-50641 GCA_026290005.1 Latrodectus geometricus
TGCTTTTTGATATCCGTATAATGCAAACATGTTTCATGAATAATGCCTCAAACTATCAAAATATTTAATATACATCGTGATATATGAACCATGTCATTATGAAGATTTGCATTTATTAAATACAGAATTATGTGAGAGATCATGAAGCATTGCTAAAAGAAATAACACATCATCAGTTGAAAATATTTCTACTTGGCCGGTATATTTAAATTCATATTGAAATGCTTTACATTCATAAAATATGTTTCAATGTAAATAAAGGTAGCGCACTGACTTTTCGATTTAACTATAGTTCTAGCTCTTTATTCTGAAAATTAATTATAATCAACATAAGCATAAGACTGAAATTGCTTTTATTATTTAAACTTATTTTAACTTTTGACAGAATTTCATTTTGTCCAATATATATATATATATATATATATATATATATATATATATATATTGGGATAGTGAAACATTTTCAAATAATTGATAAATTACTCATTTTCCTAAAATTATTGCCGTATGAAAAATAAAATACGAATTTCTAGTAATTTTAGTAATTTTCTCAGCAGTAACTCACATAATTGGAAAGTAATTTATCTGCAATTAAGTTAATATATGATAGGTAAGGCAATGTTACAGATTATAAAAACAAAATTGCACTTAATTTTGGAATTAGCTAAATTTTTTAAGAAAATACTTGGAGGAAAATCGGTTAGTTGATCTTTAGTATAATGTGTTGTTAGTTAATAATTTGAGAAATATTTAACAAATTAATATTATTATTTTGATATATCTTCAATTACTTACGTATAATGTATTTTATAAATATACTTTTCCTTAAGTATTTTTAATTTTATTTTGAAATGATAGTTTTTTTTAATTCGTAAAATAATCACTTTTATATAGTGAACATTTTCTATAAATACTATTTAATTTAATCTATTTAATTTAATATTAATGTCTAATATTTAAGTTATTTTATTAACTCATATTCAATCCAAGTTCTGTGAATTAGATATAAAACTATTATATATGACCACTCCACTATTCTTGCATTCGTATACATATTAGTATCTTAGTTAAATAAAATTGCCAAGCACATAATATTCTAACAAACACTGATATTTAAAAGTGTAAAATATGCTTAAATTAACTTAAAAATTGGGACTTTATTTTACTTCAACAGTTGGACGATGCATTATAGAAACATAGCGGTAAAGGTTTGAGGATCTATAACAACAGCTGGATACTAATCTCACCTTAGTTTTGAATTTTATATAACATCATGGATATCATTGTAGTTTTCAATGCTATAAATTAATGTTGATATATTTAAAATGTATGCCTCAGTAATCTGTTTAAAATCATGTATTTCCTAAAGCACATGCATTATTCCTTAATGAGCTTAAAATTATGCACAAGATCATATTAATAGCCCTCATGCATCATAATTATTTTAATAATGAATATCATATGATAAGGAGTATGCCTTCTATTCATTAACTCTAAGTTAACCATATAAATAGGTTATTCATTAATCAATGATCATCTTGTTTATAATGTAGTTGTATATAGACAAATACTCATATAATTCGATAAAAATAAAACAGACTTTCAGATAAGACAGAAATATATATAGAAAAATAACAGATAATCAATTTAGAAGAAACTGATGTTAACGAAATCGAATTGGAATGATAGAAAAGAATTTTTTTTTTCTCAAACCAATGAACTAGTGTGATCTGATTAAAGTTACCTAACAAGATAGATCTTTTGTTGGAATTAATGTAATGACTAAAAAGATTGTCAAAATCATTGTCATAGTCATATTTATATAAAAGCTTATTTTTTGCAACTTCATAAACCTAAAATTAATATAAAGTAATATGTTTCGTGCATTTTAAAAGTAATTACAAAACTATTGCTCACAAAAAGAATTAAATGTTTTTGAAATTGCTTTTAACAAAGTGAATTTGAATTTCTAATCTTGTTTAATTTGTTAGGATAGTTTTATTGCTGGTACTACATTGAATAAAAAGAAGAATTACATGACTCCCAAGGAAAAATCTTTCAATAGACTTTTTTTTGTTTGTGCATTTGATTCGAAGAAAATTAAAATTTATTTTATATCTGTCTTATATTACGAAAGAGATCACTGATACTTGGTTTGAAAACAGATTTAATTGATTGCGTCAAAGATATTTGATGGACTAGAATCTACAATAACAACTTCCTGTAAAATTTGAAAAAAAACTTGACCGTATAATATAGTAATTTTGCTGTATTTTCAAGCTGTCAGCCGGTAGATTTACATTTTGATACATCAGTAAAGAAGAAAAGGAAATAAAGCTCTATTATGTTAATGCTTTTCAGTTTTAATAAGAATAACATCATCAATTTTTATTGAGGGATTTTAAATAATAAAACTTAATATTTAAATTATAAAACTTATAATTTTTCAATCCAGATTATTCGTATTTTAAAGTATCTAACAAAAGTTAAAACATTTTCATTCATGATAAAAAATTGTAATTTTCTTACACCATTTTTTTTATTATAAAATTTGTTGGATTATATACTTCATATTCACTTATTTTAAAACATTTAGAGCTATATAATTACTTGATGCTTATGAATCTCAAATTCTTATAAGTTTCAATTTTTATGGAAAGATTGGTAAATATAGTAGTTTTAATCATACATATAAAAAGGTAATTAAACAATGAGCTATACTTTTTCTTATTTGAACTAAATAGATTTTTATTTTTTAAAATATTTTAATGTTATATTTTATAAGCAATTTCTCTTAAACTAAGTTATCCAACAATAATTCTGACATGAAATATTTTTAATATTTAGCAAATTTTACATTTAGCTTAATATTTAAATAAAATTGTGAATTTCTTAGCTTTTAACTTAAATATCTGCAAAAAATAATTTTCAAAAAATCAAAATAATGAATGTTTTCTGTGGTTTCTGGGCAATTAATGAAGTTATTTCATCCACGGATTACTGAAAAATAAGAAAAAAATTAGTATAAATTATTAGTTAATTTTAGGAAAGTGAGTTCTCATTCTACTAGTTTAGTAGAAGCATTTTGTTTGAAGTAAAACATCTTAACATTTTGTTTAAAAACATTTTTAGAAATGTCAGATTCCAGAAAAGCTGCATTTCGTTTTGTTGACTGCATAAAATTCCATCTCAAGATAAATTACGTACTTTAAAATTCAAGTAACCTCAAATTTCGTAAGAATTTTCTTTACTACCCTCTTCTTATTTGACAGAAATGTTTTCTAGTCTTCAATAAATGACAAAATAAGTTTTCAATTTCTTCGTAAAGTCAACGGCATGATTTCGGTTTTATAGTTATTTGTTTTTAGTTCTGTTTCTTTACTCACATCCCAATGCTTATTTCTGTTACGAGAATTTAATAGTCATCCTTTTTTAAGTTTTCGAGAAATCATAACACTTTTATTTTCCTTGATTTAACTAAAATAAATAAACTGAAAGGGATTAAAATACACTGCTGGCCATTAAAATTGTAATAAAAAATATCATATGAACTTTAAAGTCATATGCAAATAAAAAGAGATTGGGACATGCAAGTTATTAGTAGTTCAGTGCATTTGAGACACATAGGAAAGTCAAACAATATCTGAAAACCAGCATAGAATAAAAGAGAAGGTAGATTTCCCATTCGGAATTCACTTTGTAAAGTCAAATTTCTTCAGAATATAGTGTTATTCATCGAATAAGATAAATAAATGCTGGTTAAAAAGTGTCAAATTAGACAAAGACATTGTTGCTTGTGAAGAATGCAGATTCTAATTCCCTGATGTTGGTAATAGCACTCATCGGAATCCAATCAGTCTGACATAAATATGGAATCGATGGGTTGCTAAGGCTGATGATGAATGGTCTACCGAGTCTCATGGACCTTCCATGACAAATACTCGAGACGACAGACATAATATGGGGTTGGCTTTGTAAAACTGTTTAACTGCTTTACAAACCAAGAGTCAGAAAATTGAATTGTGTGCAGCACCCTCAATATCTGCTTATGTAGTGAAATAATTTTATAACAGAATGGATTGTCAACAAGGTGATCATTACTGCAGCATCCCTTAAAATTCCTGAATGCATATAAACAGTAACTCTAATACATCCAAAGATAAAGCTGGCTAAAAAAGTGGTCCAAAATTGCCTTTTCCGATGATTTTTGTTTCTGTGTGTAAATTTCTGATAACCATGTACACATTTTGGTGCCCGGAGAAGAGTCTTCGTCACCTAGTTATATTCTGTATCATTAAAGGAACCCAACACCTAGCATAAATTCAACACCTAGCAATTAGAAACACGGGCTGCTAGTTGACGTCACGCATGTTTCTAGTTCTGAACGAAGGTGAATTGAAATGCGATTTTTACATTTTTGATGAATATGGGTAGTGATTGTAACTTATATTTGAGAGCAGCGAAATGCCCATTTTTAACAAGATAATGTAAGAAATCAAGTTAGATGTTCAATTCGGATTTTCCTCGATACAGAGTGTATTTGATTATTGTTTCAGTTTGCATAACCTCTGGACCTCTTATAAAATATAGGCTTCTGCAGCCATTTAGACGTTCTCCGCTATTTCTCCCTTTTCCAGTTATTATGATTAATGAAATGTATAAAAAATTAGAAATAATATGGATGGACTTACCCATATTTACAATCCGAGCCGAAATATAACGGTACTTCATATCCAACTGGATAAGGGGTGTTTCAACTGTTAGGAACAGCAATTATTTCTACTTATTCCACATACCGGTAAACCTTCAAACCACTTACAGATTTAATTATTTTGTCATCATGCCATTCTGTTTACATACAGTAAATAAATGTTTTTACGTGCATACCTTGAAAATATTATCGATGGTAAAATATTAATAGTTAGGTATATATTATAAATTTCTTTTTTATTTTGATAGTTTCAAAATTACAAAAAGATTTTCAAATTACCAAATATTTAATCTACTTTTATTCTCTTATTTAATTTAAAACTAGAACAAATTAAAAAGAATCAGAAATAAATTTATAAAAAAGGAAGAATCATTCAAAGTTTATCATTATTATATTGTAAAAGAATATGCTATTCAATTAATTTGGAGCATTGGAGAATCATTATGTTTATAAATAAAGTGGAAATTTGGATTGCAATATTTTTTTTGAAAATAATTAGAATTTTCGTCATAAACTTTCGCATATGGATCGAAGATAGCCATATTAAAAAAAAAAAAAAAAATAAAAATAAAAAAAAATAAAAACTACAATAATTTAATACGACTTAGTTAGATTTCATATCATTTTAATTTAAGTGCCATAAGCATTGTTTTAAATATACAAATTACTAAAACTGTAAGATATTATCAAAATTTAAAAATTCAAAATATTTTAGAATTAATGATATTTTGGCTTAGCTTTTCTTTGCTTTCTGAATAACAGTGTCATTTTTAGTTACTAATTTCAGGTTCTTAATAAAATGTAAAATAAGTATTTTTAAGCATCATCAATAAATTCATAAATTAATTATAAAGTTAAATTTTCCTAAACTTTGTTTTATTAATGTTTAATAATTTAAGATTTATGTGCAATTAATGAGTTGTGTAATGTGTAAACTTATAGGTTTAAATATTTTGCTATCGCAAAAAAAATGTAATAAAAGAAAAAATTATCCTGACATTTGTGATTTTATTTAACAACTTTGTACTATGTATAAATTTACTATGTATAAATTTTAGAAGAATCTGAATAACTACGTATAAATTTTAGAAGAATATATGTACAAATTTAAAAAACTATGTACAAATTTTAGAAGAATCTGAATAAATTGTACTGGATAAGTTTGATTGGGGAAAAGTTTGTACTACATTGCATTCAACGTGAACTTTGCTAATATATTCGAGGTATGAAGTTTAAAATAAGATATACTATGCATGTAATGGAATACGATTTAAAATCATGATAAGTTTACAAACAATATATAAACAAGGTACATACAAATTTCTCTAATAGTACAGTTTTATGTTTAATAAACTTTAATTATTTGAAGGTAAGTAATCAGATAAAATTAATTTTATATCTGCAAAAATTTATTTGCCCAAAAACATTCGCAATTCTTTTATTTTTATTAAATTTATACTGATATAAAAACATTCTCCAAGACAAAAATTATTTGAAAATGTTCACAACCCCAAGAAATTTTTATAAAAAATAAAAGTTATTTGGAATAGGCAACATAAATTCTTTTAATTCAAAATCGATATTATTGCACCCCTCAAATATTTTTAGGATTATATTTCTGCAGATATATGATTGAGCCTGAATAAGCTTTCCAAAACGCGTAATATAAATCTTTAGAAAATTGCTTTAAGGATTTTCTGAACTAATATTTACTTTATTTTTCATGATTGAAGAATAAAGGTGATAATATAAATCTTGTTCTATTGGCTTTTGTGTAGTTTCATCGGTTTTTAGTCTTAATTTATATATGATAAAAAAGAGAACATAAAATATTTTATAAAATTTATTGGAATTGGGATTGAAATAATAAATAGTCAACGGAGAAGAAATAATCTATTTTTGTTATCAGTAACTTATTGTTAACACAATGTCCTAATTTAACTATTAAATTTAATTCTTAATTTAATGAACCACACTGAAATAAAAATTATTTAAAATAATTTTAGTGCTTTGCTCACATATCTGACTATACATGAATAATTGAAAATTAATAAAATTTTTATTGCAAATTTCTGCTTATTTGATCATATTTTCCCATTTTGAATTCTTACAAATATATTTTAAAAGTTCATCTTTTATGAAAGTATTCAAAAGCATTTCATTTTCTTACTGAAATTTTTAAGTGATGAATGTGTTGGAATTTTATGTCTGATTTGTTGCAACATTTAAGTAACTCATAACATTTAAGTAACCTTGAAATTCGTAATCAAATTATTGAAAATTTATTTAACATAAAAATGATTTTGTAACATTAATTCTTTTTATTACTAAAAATATGATTTTTTTGTTTTGCATAAAATACTTTATAATTGTCATTTTTTTATTTCATCAATGTTAAAAAATAAACTCAACTTCTAGAAACAAAATTTCATTTATAATATTCTTTATTATATATTAAATATTATATATTCTTTAATATGTATTAAAGTTTGCCAAGATAAGACTTTACATTATTTCGATTAACAACCTAGTATTTTTAAACTAACTTTAGACAATATAATTTAAGTTTACTGTCTTAGCATTTGGTTATTGAAGAAAATAAATTAAAATAATCGAAAGTGATTAAAACTGAATGTGAATGAAACGAAAGTGATTAAAACAAAAATGTCATTCAATACAATGTGAGTGACAGAAAATATTTGATTAACAAAATTATAAGCAAATTATGTAAATTGAATTTAAAGAATTTATTTAATTATTTTCACACGTTTTAAAAAATGTATTGTTTTTAGATTAAATCACAGAAAAAATTGTAAGTGACAATATTCTTACATTAATGTTCAAAATAAAATATATATTGAAGGTTATTATTTGCTTAAAATGGTAAATGTATTTTAATATATTAAATATAGCAATAGAATATGTAATTAAAATTTCAACTGTATTTTGTAAATAAATTTTTTCAATTTGTCAATTTTTTCAATTTAAAATATTACGCAATGATTTTTCAAACGTTGAAGTACAATCTAAAAATTGATAACTCTAAAATAAATCAAAACTTTTGAATTGAATTCGAAGATGACATTTATTTTATCATTCGTAAATCAAAAAAGGGAAAAATTGTCTTATACAATATCGATTTGTATTTTTTGATTTGAACAGAAATAAAAAGTTTTGTAAATCCGGACTTACGAATGAAATAAAAAAAGAATTCATTACTATTAAATAAGAACATTTACCAAAAGTACTAATATTAAGATCAATCATCTCTATAAAAGTTATTTGTCATTTGTTGATAGGTTTTCATTAAGACGAACCACCAATGAGAAATCACATTTCTTCAACGGACACAACTTGTATGGTCGACATTCAAGCATTTTTCAAAGTCACACATTTCTTTGACATTGCATCTAGTTGGCTTATGATATTAAAATGATAGTCTACTTGTAAATGTTTTATTGTGAAATGTTTCATTTTTCTAAGAAATATTTTCGTCTGTAATACTGAACTCATGATAACACTATATCTTTCATGACTTATTTTATTTAAGTTTCCTAGCAATTAAGAATTATTTAAATTGAAATATAATTCATTCATTGTCTTATAATTGTTATCGATCAATTGCCAGTTTAATAAAAAACTGAAAATTAAGTATCCAGAATTATTTTTAATGGTATCAAAATAAAAATATATTGCGTTGTAATTTCCCCTTCTGTAATCTATTTCTTAAAAAAAGGAAATTACCAGAAAAAAAAGATGAAGAATATAAAAATACAAATGCCTTACATAAAATCGAGGCTATAGTGGCCTAGTTGATTAGGGATTCGCTCTCGTTATCAGAAAATATGGAGCTTGAATCCCAACCCAACCGAAGATCTGTTATGTTCTCTAATGGCAACTGGGCAAATGAAAAATGTCATGGTCGCGATGTCTTCCATTGGAAATAATATTTCTGAAGATGACAGCCAAATCTCTGACACTTCTGCTTGATTCCTGCTTCTAAATTACGAAGAGCCATCATTTTCATGACAATGATAGGACGTCCATTGGGTGCCTAGTAAATAAGATGCCATCACTTCCACCCTACGTAGTGATAAAAAAAGAAGTCGAATATTCTTTATAGCCTGTCATAGAAACAATAATAATAACTTTTTATAAAATATGCTTTTTATTTTAATGAATTGAAAAATTATTTTTATTTATTTTATACTCTATTTTGGTCGGCTTTAAGGAGCAAGACAGAAGAAATTAAATTGTTGGATTCTATTTAAATAATTTCTTTTAATATTTTGGCATCAGAAAAAAGAAGGAGAAAATCATAAAATAGCATAATTATTTTGATAAAAAATGAAATTTTTTTAAAATTTCAGTGATTTTGAAAACTTTCTGCGAAGATAAGCTCGAGCTAATAATTTTACATGGCATTTTCTTTTTTTGAAGGAATTCGATGTTTATTTTTATTCAATTAATTTGAATTCTGAATTTCTAATATTTTCTATTAATATATTAGAAAGCGAAAGAAAAAAAGCCATATAAATATGTAACGAGAAATGTTTTTATATAATTTGGTTAATTTCATTCATAATTTTAAATTTAGTTACCTTTTGAATTTTAACTGAAAAATTATTTAAATAATATATATTTTTGATATTAATTTCATTGTGTTCCATCTCTATAGTGATGTATAAGAAAAGCCAATAAAAAATATCATACTCATTGCAAGAATTACTTTGATACCTTGATTTAATTAACTGTCTTGTGACTTGAGAGAATTCTTTAAAATGATTTGCCATAATTTTATATTACATTTACTCAAATAAATATTTTGTCATATGAAACATTATACTATCACTGATAATTAAAGATTTAAGTATGAAGAGATTTCTGTGAAATAATCAGATGAATAAATTAATGATTATTAATTATGTAAGGAACTTACAAAATATGAACTTAGAAGTGTAGGAAAATAAATTGAGTTTTTCTTTTTATTAAATTGAGTTTTATCAATGAAAAAACTCATGAAAACTTAATTGGTTGGGATTTAAGAATCATTATCAACTTAAAATAAAGTGAAAAGAAATTAAACCTCTTAAAAATACAAAGTAAAGAAAAATACATGCAAATATGAAAAATACATTATTTATTAAGATATTAAATTCATGTGATAGATATGGAGGAAGGAGGAATGCAGTATATACATCCGTATAAAAGAATATATATTTTTTAGAAACACTTTGTTAATTAGAGAAGTGAAAGAAGAAGATATTGTGAGAGCGTGCGTGATAAAATTAGTTGCGCAGAAAGAATTTTACTTTTCAATACTCTTAATTTTTAATGAAAACTATCAGAGGCTTATCGATAAAATTATATAGCCTATCAAATGATTATCCATAATATTGTAAATTATTAAATTAAAAAGTTTAATTGGGAAATACTTGTAGTAAATTCATAATTTGAATCCATTATTAAAGCTTATTGAATGCTTGGAAAATGTCATAGGTTAAAATATTACTAGTCACTCTTCCCTATTATATTAATAATTTTGAAATTAAAGCAAATAAATGTACCAAAGAAAGATGAAAATTGAAATTTTTTTAGCTAGATTTGCTTTAAATAGCTACTACAAAATAGGCAAGGAACATTGCAAACTGTATTACATATATGCTTTAATGTGAACAAAATCACAATACTGAATTCCCTTAATTTTTTGTTGTTTCAGTCAATGAGCATTAGGATTCATTATACTTAAGTAATAATACTTTATTTTTGGAAGGTAAGATAAAGATGTAAATCATGTATTAGTGCTGTATTAAACTTATATGAAAAATGAGGATTTCATGGATGTAAGAGAAGTGTCAGAGAGTTTGATCGTGTAATCATTCTACATCAAAATTTCATACCACATATAGGAAATCTTATAAGTATTTTTAAAGAAATGCCTTTTCTGATTTATTTTAATAATATTTACTTGGTTAATATTTATACAGTACTGGGTTATTTTAATATAATTTACTTCTAACATCAGTTTCTAAATAAATAGCTAGTTAATTTGCAGTCTCGATGTGTTTCTGAAAATCTTTGAGAAATTCCTTTCGGCAACAAATCCATAATGTAATAATCTTTCTACAGATCTTCCTTTTAAAGACTTTCATTTCCCAATGAGGAAATTAAGGTCGCTTTTAAAAGTTTGTCTAAAGAAATTGTTTTAAATTATAATAGAATTCCCAATGTACTCATTCCATCCGTACATCTTGAAAAATCTAATTCTTGACATTTTTCCATACTAAGATCTCAATGGGGAACAAATAGATAACAGAAGGTTACTTCAAATTAGACATTTTGAAGACATCTTGACAAACTGGTGGAATTCATGGTGAAACATTTCATAGTTGTTATATATTTTTCTAACAGAATTAGTCAGGTGAAGCTTTTTACATCAAATTATATTTTCCAGAAAGTGTTTGTTATTTTTACATCCATGTGCATTTACATACTAATATTCCTACACTAGCTTTCACTATTTCCTTTCCAGCTATTCATATATATTTCTAATAATTTAGCGAACAAAATTTGTTTGTCATTTTAAATTCATATAACTTCTGTTATGTGTCCATAATTTCAATATTTCCCTTCTAACGAAATAGTTTTCTGTTACCACTTCATATATTGAGTCTTTAAATGTTAATATCATCAAAGGTAATGTAATATTTTATTTTAAAACATTAAACTTTTGTGCAATGTCTGTTTATGAATTTTGACTCATTGTAATAGAGTATGTTATTCCTCTGAATTATGTTTGCATTTCATTTTACATTATTATAGTATTTGAAATAATTATATATTAGAAGTTTTTTGTAATGTAACATTTTTTGAGATAATTATTTTAACAGCTTCCACATTAAATTTAGTTCTGACTCCACTGAATTTAAGCCTAAAGAGATTTGCTTACGTTCATGCCTAAGAAATGTACGCTGGATCAATTTTGTGCATTAATCAATATGACATTATAAAAATCCAATTTGAGAATAATTTTTTTTAAATCACTATTAGACTTTTTATAGGGTAAAGTTAATAAATGAAATTTTATTAAGTATGGATTAATTACATGAAAAAATTTTCTAATTTTAAATGTAAAATTATGAAAATTGTTACATAAAAAGAATTTCTTATTTGAATAGCAGTAAACACACAAAAACTGCACTTTATTCATAAATTAAAAAGAAATTTCCAAACTAAAGAAAAAGTACTTCAAAAGGTGAATGTTCAATGGCGTTGTTCTCTCTATAATACCTTAATAATATGATTATGGTTTTGTGACATACTTTGTTCATATAGTATCCACCAATAAAAGATAGTGTTCTATTTGAACGAAAATCATCTTCTTCTAACTGTTCTTAGGGCAAAAACAGTAGAAAAAGCAAAAACTGGTGAAACCATCAAGGAAATATTGTCATGAATAAGCTTACTACTAAATATTTCCGATATGTTCAAAAGGTTGTCTATTTTCTAGTAAGAGATGAAACTTAAAAATAAAATGCTTCATAATTCAAAAGAATATATCGATAATGATACTGAAAGAATACTATTTAATATGCGTCTTTTGTTCACTTAATTTTGCTTTTATAAAAACATGCATATTATGTTTCATTTAATTCCATTGACAGAAAATTTAAAATGATCGCAGAAGCTTGACGGTAAGAAATAACGGCTGATAACTTAGCTGTTTTTTAAATGAATTATAATTTTTTTTACTTGTGTTGTATTATGCAAGAGGAGATATATCTCGTATAAATATGTACTATTAATCGTTATTATAATGCTGAAATTAGTTGGCTGTTTAAAAAAGATTCATATCGTTCCATATTGGCAGTGCAGATTGCAGAACATAAAGGATGAATTTTCACCAAACGAAAAAAGGCCAACAGCAAAACCTGCAATAAATTCTTCCCATGTATTGATATAATGACTGAATAAGCAATGGTTGTATTTGCAATGCATTCTTAGCTGTAATAATTTGCAAGTTTGAATACCAATAGAACCATGGAGATGGAAGAGGGACATTATCTGTCTTCAAAATAATCCATGATCCAAATATTATGTACTTCTATTTGAGCAAAAAATTACAAAGAAAAAGCTTCTTAGATCCCCAAGTCAACCGAAACTAATTGTTGCGATTGCTTCAATTTGAGTATTTAGTGTTGCAAGATTTTTCTAAAAATTATTTAAAGAGGCATGT
The DNA here is from genome assembly GCA_026290005.1 of Latrodectus geometricus. Lineage (NCBI taxonomy): Eukaryota > Metazoa > Arthropoda > Arachnida > Araneae > Theridiidae > Latrodectus > Latrodectus geometricus. The sequence goes on from JAPDSC010114146.1 coordinate 33,958, forward strand.
ATAGACTTTAGTCAAGTACACGTTTACTCACGTTCACGATAAACATTGATCCTGTATTACTGATGTATCATACCTTGCCATATTGAATCAATTACACTCTTTTGCATTTAATAAAAATTCTTTGCTGCTGCATTTAATGATAAATGAACCCATCTGTTTAAATTTTCTTTTAGATGAAATAAATTTATGGAATTCTAGTATTATGCGCTTAATGTATGGAATTCCATCATTCTGCAGTTCCCGTTCTTGTGAAGAGGCTTCACAAGCAGACTCCATTTCTTCAACAGTAAAATTATAACTATCTTCTCAGAATTAGACTAACGGAAACTGTACTTCATTTGGTCTTATCGCGAGTGTTTTATGAAGAACATGTTTGATGTTTTTAAATAAATTTTTTAACATGTGACATATATAACGTTATTTATCAACCCCTTTTCAGATATTTTTCCCTTACTTAACAAATTCCCATTTACTTTTATCAATAACTTAATTTATAATACATTAATTTAATTTCTAATCATATTTAATTTATAAGCTACAAATTTTATACGAACGTAATTAAAAGTCGTAATATGTTCTTCTATGAATTTAAGAAATGTATATACTGAAATATTTAACCACATTTTTCATTAAAATAACACATTTTAGAATACAAAGCATTTTTACATTTGTTGAAAATGCTTAATATGACTTTTTGAAAACAATTAACTTGATATTTAGCATTGTTTCAAAGTTTGCTTCAAAAGCCGTACTTTTGTGTTCCCAGAAATGATACGAAAAATGAAATTAATTTGGTGAATTGCAACTAGACACTTTCGCATTATCACTTTTATGCTCATAATAATTATAATAAAAAAAAAGTTGAGGAAAAGATTTCTTTGCAATCTTTCTTTAAGCATTTTAAATAACTTATATTTAAAAATAAGTAAAGTTATTCATATTTAAATAATAATTATACAGAATACTTTTTTATTATATCTAAGACTAAGTTTTTAATTTATCTTAGTTTTAATGAACTAAATATCATGTGCATGCTCTCTATAAAAATGCAATTGAAATATTTTTTCCTTTTAAACTACAAAGAGCTTTGCTTATTGTCTTAATTATAATCAATAGACTGTTTTTCAAAGAGTTATGGATACATTAGGCAAGTTAATTTAGGTTTCCTTATGAAGTTGTAGATCTGTAGCATACAATCATAACAGGCTTTCCATGCTCATACTAAAACATTCGCGGAAAATTTTTTCTTGGTGATAAATAAGTATATATTTTCATGTATGAGACCATAAAAGTGTAAAAGTATTTTTATTCTTTTTTGCAATTAAAATTTTATTATTGAAGCATACTTTAATTACAATAATCAATTATTTATTTATTTAACATAATATAAATTATTTTACAATATATAAAATTCTAATGTTATTTTTCAAGAATTTAATTAAACTATTTATACTTCTAATCATTTTAATGCATAGGTAAGTGCATTATAAAAATAGCTTTTCAAAGTACCTTAATTTAAAGAACAAAATTGGTTTTAATAACACTACTTTATTTTTAGCAAAAACATTCCTAAAATATCCTAAAAATTTCTGAGAGTTAATTGTGTTAACTCTTGAGAATTTAAAAAACGAATTCGTAAAAAAGAGAGAAATCCCTAAAAGATGTTTTTTACTTATAATCTTACATCCTACATTTTTTTTTGATTACAGTAGAATAAACACTAAAATAAAAAATAAAAAGGTTGGAATAAAAAGCAAAAGAAGAGTTTAACATCATTTCACTGTAGAAAATATTTTTTAAAATGTAAACTAAATCTTTGTTTTATCACTCTAGCAAATAAAAAGAGGTAAATTGGATTATTTAAATGAAAATTCAAAATTTGACAAAAGAAATATTCTCATAAATTTATAAGAAAATTATCATTTATAAAAAATAAATTTCCCTATACATTTTTTTAATATAATTTCAGAGATAAATTTTTGAACAAATACTGCCTCTTGAAAATAGGTTCTTAAGAAAAACCGTGTCATGTATTTTATCACAGAATAATTTAATAATAGGTAAATTTTCCTTTGCTTAAATAATTTCAAGCTAATAAATAAAACGTATAGAAAATATGTTAAAGTAGTGACTTTTACCATCGATTCTCATTTCCTATGATTTGTCTTTTATATTCCAGCTGTATAATAAGCTGCAAATGATATTTCAATAGAAACTTGCGTATATAAATTCATTAGCATACTTTATGTTTTGAGTTATACTTAATCTAAAATATATCCTATAGAGCATAGTTTATGCATTATAATGAAATTATTTTATAAAATTCTAAATAAAAATGTAAATTTTTCTAAATATATCCTCAATGCTTTTATTCTATGAATTCTGAATAAGAAAAATTATTCTAATCATAGAAACATAATAAAAAATATTAAGAGATTCAAATTTAAGTATATTCGCCAAGCGCACAATGTCTATTAATATTAAACTGTTTGTAAAATGTTAAAAAAATTATCTTTATAACAAATGTATAGTTTATTTTATTTTATGTTATATCAAAAATTGTAAATTAATTTCCTGGACATTGGGAAACAAAAATATGCAATCAAAACGCATATTACATTGAAAAAACATGTCATACATTTATTAATATAATATAACCATGTTTAAAAATGTATAGAATTTTATTATATTAATTATAATTTTTGTCAAATAAGTTGATATAAACTATAATATCATATAAATTTAAATCAAAAATTCTACTTTGTTTGCAGCCCAAATTGCATACAAGTAATATCTCTTTTTAGTAATTTAAATGTAATTCGAAATATTGTAAATTAAACGTTTTGTTAGATAATGAAATGTTTTTCAATGATATAAAAGTTTTTACAAAAAACATTATATTATTCATAGAATATACAATAAGAATATTTGAATATATATTCAATAAGATCTTGATTTTTCACAAGTTTACTATTAATATAAAATAGCTATTGCAATATATATACTTATTATTTAAGCATTTCATTTTATAACAAACTTATGAGTTACTAAATATCCTATTACCTTAGCGATGTAATAGAAACGCACAAAAAATTTAATGATAGAGTTACGACAAATGTGATTATATATATTTTTTTGCAAAACAAAATAATTAGTTTCCTAGAATCAATAACCAGAAATAAAGAATCTAGATTGAATGGAATATAGAAATAACATTTGGCTATTTTTCTCTTAATTCGAGAAAGAGGCAATAATATAATTTTAACTTTAATGTGTAGAACAGTAATTATTTAAACTACTATGATTATTTTAACTCCTTAATTTATATATTGGTTTTTTACATATTATTTTACAAAAGATTTTTCTCAGAATGCAGTGAATAATTAAAATGCTTTGATTAATGCATTACTACTAATAATAAACATCAGTGTAAATAATATTTCAGTTGAAAAACTGAAGAATTTTAATAATTTTTTTCATGTATTTTAGTTTTCTGTGAAGATTTTTCAAGTTTAGTGAACCATATTCACATGTTGCAAAAATGAATACACAAAAACCTCTACCTAAGTCTTGATAATTTAAGATGATAATATAAGATGAAAACTTGGTATTCATACAATCATAAAATTCAGACTTTACTTCAGTTTAATTTAAGTTCAGATAAGATTGAAGAAAAAATGTTTAAAAACATCTCTCCTTTATTAGAAAATTAATATTCGTAATGAATAAGCTAATGCAAAATTTTATTTCACATCTTTATTTTTTCCATACTGATGTGTATAAGTTCAGATAAGATTGAAGAAAAAATGCTTAAAAACATTTCCCTTTATTTGAAAATTAGTATTTGTAATAAATGAGTTAAATATTATGCTGTAACTTTTAAAATAACACAATGTTTAGTACAGGATTAGTATTATTACAGTTTACAATTTACTAATACATAAACATAATTTTGCTATTTTTTAAAACTATGCAAAATTAAAGCAATTTAATGTATGTATTATTAATAGTAATTTTTGGTTAGTTTAGAGTGGAAATTAAGATACAAAATCAATGCAAATAGTTTAAAATATAATTCATGACAGTCATATAGAAGCGCAGTGTTAAATGAAAAAATGAAAAATTTTAGCCCTGATAAAATATAAGGAAAAATTAAAATTTTAAACATTACTTAGATAATCATTATTTTCAATTTTAGGGTAGTAATTCCCGAAAATTGATAATGATGATTATGGTTGTTACTGCTTTACCTAATAGAAAAAATATTTAAAATAAAGATTTAATGTGAGAACCATATTTTAACTTTCTTTCAAAAGAATCAATTTTAAATGTTTCCGCCTTTTCTAAAATTTGTAACCAAAAATACTTAACTTTTAATAATGAAGTCATCATCACTTTCCCTAAATTTTTTTATACAATTATTATTTCATTATATACGAATACTTGTATCTATCAAATATTAAACATTTTTTTGATGCTTTTCTTTCATAAATCATACATCCTTATAGGTTATAAGACGTACCATTCAAAATATATTTGTCATTGTTAAAACTAATTTTAAATGTAATACATCTCCATATCATGTTTTAGAAGCAGAAAACATATTTCTGAATTATGGAATTATTCTTAGTTTATATTTATTATGAAAATATAATACCAATTTATTTATTAAGTAATTATTATTATTTGACTTATCAAAAGTGAGGAACAAGCTAAACCACTTTTTCTATTTATTCATATAAGAGTTCACAAATAATTTCCACAAAACATTTTTGATTAAATTAATCTTTTGAAAGTTTAGATATCCTTGCTTAATGTAAAATTGAATTCAAAGAGTAAGAGAAATTGTATTATAATTCACCACCCACAGTAAATTTTGAAATACTTTTTAGAAGCAAAATAAAGCTAATAAAAAGAATTTAAATATTTTTGATTTTATTACCAGATAAAAAATAAATAATCTAAATTTAAAGAAACTAATTTAGTTCATTTGTATAATTCATTCATTAATTTTCTATAGCAAAAATGTGTGAATGAATCAAATACGCTTGATATTTCCTTAAATATTGAAGCTTTCATAAGTTCATAAAACTTAAGTAATAATTAAAGCCTTTTTTAATTTTATGAAAAGAATCATTTGTTAGATAATAAAAAAAATCAAAAAACTATGTATTATAAACTATACCTGAATTAAAGTGATATTATATTAATTACTGGTTATTTGACACCACCCAAAAAATACTTTGAACGATACACACCTTCAGCATAGAACTAGTTGGGTTTTCTTTCTTTTGATACTCGTTTCTTGATCATTTCATGAAATTATCCGACCATCCCTGAAAGAAACAGAGTAAATAAATACCATCTGCTTTTTTCCACATCGATAATCAAACAGATTGGCTTTTTAGGACAATAACGAACGTTAGAAGTTTGGACTAAAGTTTGTTAGGAAAAGAATTTTTATTGTTATACAGGAATTTAATTGCGTATAAAATAATAACAAAAGTGTTTTTTTAAGGTTACTTGGGAAAAAAAATGTTTTATTGGAGGAAAATTGATAAATAATTTTAATTTTTTGGTAAATTTAAACAATATCTTTTTCTTACATACGTGTTTTAATATATAAAATCAAGGTTTTGAAAACTTAACTACAGGAATCAATTTTTAACCAAATAATAATGAAAAAAATTAATTACATATGTTTAAGAAACTAATTGTTATGAAGTTGTAATTCTAACCTGCCATACTGACTACTTAAGAATTAATTAAATAAGTGTTTACTTCAGTGAGGTATTTATTTTACTTGAAAGCTCATACAGTAAGTCTAAGTTAGATTTTTAAGAATCTTAGTACAATAAAACGGAAGATATACAAAACAAAATACAATTACTTCTGCAAAAATCATTTAATGTTTCTTTTAAAGTTTTAAAAATATTGTATTGCTTATGAAAGTTTGAGGAAATTTGAAATCTAATTTTCAAACTAATTTTATTTTATTTTATAAGAACTGAAAACAAAATAAAACATTACTTTTTTTCATATTTATATACCACTTGAAAATTAATAATTACTGATAAGCAGTATTGAATATTTTGTAAAAAAAAGGAAAAAAAAATGCTAAACTAATTGATATTTGACAGTCCCTAATAATAGTTTTTGTTACAAGGTTTCAGTGGTAATGTTAATTTGTAAACTTGTAAATGGCATTGAAGTTAAATCACAATTTTAATTAATAATACATTGAAATTCCTATGGTTTTCAATTAAATTTTATTGAAAAAATTATGATTATTTTTTAATTAAATTTAAGTAAATATTTCATGTGTACATAACTTTAAAAAAATTTCAAAGCTCAATATTTTTATAAATAATATAAAACACAAAGGATTAATAATATTATCATTAGTAATCATGTCTCTAAAATAAAGAATATAAGAAATAAACAAAAATTAATTTTCTGGAAATTCTAAAATTTTCAAACTAATCATGCGATTGTATTGTAAAATATTTTAATAAACTAAGAATTCCATAATTATAATCGAATACTGATTATAATAAATAACAGAAACATAAAATTTCAAAGAAAATATATTTTTTTTCAACACCACAATCCCTATAACAAAGTATGTTAGAAAAATATATTATTCATGCTTATCCCATTCTTACAATTCTCTTTAATTGAGATTAATTAATTGATTTAATTGATTAATAAATTATTTATTTAATTGAAATTAAAAATTCTGATAAGAATGCAATGAATCATAGTTGCAAAATATTATGTTCACCCAAACATATGATTAACAGTAAACAAGGAAATGAAAACTTAAAAAAATTTGATATCTGTAAATATTTTTTTACTAAGGTGGCTTCAGTATTAAGCTCACTGCATTAATCAAAATTTTAAAAATTTAAAGAAACTTTTCTCCATTTTTTCATGCATTTAATTATAACTATTTTTGCAATAGTTTGTTAAAAGTAAACACGAATAATTCAGTTATGCGCAGTTAAAATATTTAATTTCAAATTCTCGTCCAAAACTCATTTCAGAAAAATGTTTATTTAAGAAATTTCAAAATAAAAAAGAAATAGGAAAATATTTTCCAACTATAATATTTGTAAGACTAAGCATTTTCTGCAATATTATATTATTTTGTAAAATATGCAATTACAAGTAATATTTTCAAAACAACAATAGCTAAAGTAATTTCAATACTGAATTCAGAGAATAAAATATTTATATTCTATTTTAATTTAGTTTTTTTTCTCAATTCCTGAAAAAATTAAAAATTTATACATGATTTTTAAGGAGTTTAAATTTAACGATGAGTTAAAAAACTTTTGATGAATATTTCCTTAAAAATGTAAGCATGCATCGATCTTTAAAATGATAACAAGAACAAATTGCTTACGCAGTAACTTGTTAGCAATTTGAATCCCTGATTTTGGCATGTTTGTGATATTTCTGAACTCTACCTACAGAAGGTGTTTTGATATATCTAATTAAGCTAAATGTCCTTTGAGAAGGTACTTCAAGTATACATGACTTTAAAATTGTTTTTATTGGAATTTTTAAAACTAAATCAAATCACTTTACGAATAAAACTACATAAATTAATGGAAAAGATTTAGAACTCCAACATTATGCTACGAAATTATGTGTAGTAATTCCTAATGGAAAATTTTCTTTAATGTAACGGCTTTTTAGTCTGTTTCTAAAATGAATCAATATTTAGCTGTTATTATAAATTCTTAATTTTTCGCCTTACCATTAATTTTTCAAGCACGTTTACTTCATATCTCTCAAATTTGCTTTTGGTCTTTTTGAAGGCTTGTTTCTAACATTGACAAAAGGAAATTATATATAATTAAGGCCTTAAAAAAACGATGGATTTTTAAATATATAAAAAATATTTTTTTACCATAAAACAATATACTGACTTTTAATGTATTTGAATAATTAATAGTATAATTGTAGATTAATATTTTTGTTAGTAACATATGTAACGTATTCATATCCTATAAACGTATGTATAACTAGTATGTAAAAAATGAACTTTCTTCAATAAAGTTTATTATCACTTTTGAAACCAAATGATGAGAAATTTAATTACGCATAACAGGAATTATTTATTTACTTTAAACATTATTGATTTAATTAAATAAAAAATCAAAATAAAATTTTTGTTATAAAAATTTTAAATTAGATTGTATTCTGATAGTAATTAGGAGAGCATATAGTTTTGATAAAATTACGTAAATAATTTACGCATATACTATTTACGGGCGTCAAACAAAATATACGTAATTTAATACATGATAAAAACTAACGAAAACATATTTAAATAAGTGCTTATGACATCCTATGCCAGAAAAGGAAAATGAGCATTGATTTGATAATTTTGCTATCTTAGTAAAATAATTTAGGAATTCAATTTTTCTTTTTTTTAAGAATAAAGGTACATGAAATCGTCACTAAATAATAATTTATTTCCTCTGGTACATATTGGTGGCTTAAAATGTCACATTGTTTTGGTAAAGAAATTTTCGGTATGGATAAAATTGAAATCTTAAAATAACCTTACGTTCATTTAAGGATGATCAACATGCATACAAAAGGATTTTATTTAATGAACTTGTCTCAAAGTTAATGTGGTTGCCTGCATATTTTTCTAAATTATGATTTGACTATCCATCCCAGAGATGAGAAATAAAGTAATAAGTGTCAGTTTTTTAATTATGTAGGAACAATTTGAGCTTTCTTCTTTTACAGCATGATATTTTAATAACATAGTCCGCTTCGGGAAAAGTGCAATTGGAACTATATCGAAACAAATTATGAAGTAATAAGTCTCTTGTTTTAAATTCAATTGAGCTTAACTACTCAAAATTAGATTATATGAGCTTGCGTGGCATGTCCGCGAATCATGTTACTATTCCTTCATTGTCCATATGCAGATACGTGTAAAAATAATTTCCTAGGAAAGCCAGCACACACAATAGACTGGATCATTTTACCTGTGAATATTATTTTTCTTTATTTGAAAGTAATAAAGTTGTTACGCAAACTCACATTTTCGTTTCTTTATTTTTAACTAAGAATTGAAGTTTCTACAAAATATTTTTACATCTTATTTCCTGTAATGTGATGTACCTGCAATCTATTTGATGCCGATACATGGCTGCCCAGTAATTATTGTTTCCACATTTTTGCTTCTCGTACCATTGTTTAAATAATTTTTAGCAAATTATGCAAACTTTAGATCATTCTTAAATGGTTTAAAAATTAGAGTTTGAATTTTCTCCGTTTTATAATCTTAATACGAGTTTCTAAGAAAATACATTGTATTGAATATTTTTTATAGGTTTTTAATGCAACGCGTTGCAGAGTTGGCAGCCAAACGTTTTCCGTTACGACTTAGTGTTCAACAGTTTGTGGGTTCAAGTCTGTGTTTATTAAACAAGAGTGTGGTTTAAGCATGCATGTTTAAACAGTTTGCAACCCAATTAGAAGCTTTTGAACCCACTTAAGATTTCAGAAACATTGAATCTCGCGTTTACAAAGGGCGCGGTTTTTGGTTAACAGACAAAGATTTAAAATGCTGAAAATTTTTAGTAATACAAGTAAAGTGTAATTATAATTTCTTATTATAATTACACTAATTAAATTTGAATAATTACTAAGTATAATTATCCAAATTTAGAAAAAGTAGTTAAAAATAGTTTCTTATTTTTGGTCATTCGCTTGTATGTTCTCTTGTTAACAATTTTAAGGATCGATAATGTGTTAACAGTTGCTTGAATATTAATAAATGAATTTCTTGTTTAAAAATTAAAAATAAATAATCTGTGAGATATAACAAAATATGAAAATTATTTGCTCACGAAAAATACATTTTTTATTCCTGAAAAGTTGCGATGTATCGAGGGATAAAAAAAATATTACTCTTTCTCTTTACAACTATAATTTTTTCTTGATTTTACGATATCCTGACCAAATGGTAGAGATCTTTGTTTATGATTTGTTCATCATTTTATTGTATTGTTAATAAGCAATGTAAATTAGTTTTCACGTTTACTTTCTGTTTCATAGCATTTTAAAAAGCTGTTCTTTGAAAAAAGGCAATGAAGAAATGAGTTTATTTGAATGATTCACATGGAAATTGCTTTAAAGAAGAACATTATCTTTATGGAAAATTACTGCTGATGTCCATTTAGAAAAGGTCCCACGTGGGGTCCAAAAATGTCATAAACATAAAACTAGCCCTTTAAGGTTTCATGCTCCACTACTTGAGTAGACTGGTTATCATAGTATATGGCCCCTATATCATTACAATTGCTAAACAGACAATGCGTAACTCGACAGTGTATATGGAAGTGTAACTTTCACCAGGGAGTCTCCAGACCCGTATGTGGCTATCATCTGTCCCTAAAACTAACCGGTATTCATCACTAACACCACGTTTTGCCAATCTATGTCATTCCACTTCGCATTAGGGGCACAAATTCATTTCCGTATAGCGTCTGGAAATGTCTTGGGGAACTTGGACCGGTTGTCACTCTGACATTTTCCTGTATCGTCCAACGAGTCACAACAAGTTCCACGACACCCTTGCCGCATGATCCAATATCCTTTCTGCTCATTCCAGACTAATTACGCTACAGGTTGGTACCATCTTGTGTCTACTGCTCCCAGCATATTCTGACGAAACACTCCAAACGATCGATCTTGCAGCAACACAGCGCATCGAGAAGACTGCGGTTTCCAAGCCGATGATGAGACCCCACTCAAACTCGCTTAACTGTGCGAAATGTCTTCTCGCTTGTCTCCCTGGCATTCTTTTCTCACTAAAGTCCTCCTAGCGTCGGTATGTGATGTTAATGTTTCACTCTGCACCTGTTTATAAAGGGACAACTTCCTGATTACAGCGGAACTGTAGTATGTGGGGCTATTAGCATTTGGCATCAAACTTATTAAAATCATTTGTAAATTGAGTCTGATTCTACTTATTTGCAAAGTTTCTTGCTAGCACTTTTCTTTTTTCTTGGTGTACTCTCTCTCTCTCTCTCTCTGTATATATATATATATATATATATATTATATATATTAAAATTGAAAGTTGCTTAGATATAAGGAAATAGTTAATAAAAATAAACTTTTAATATCAGCTTAATAATTTACTGACAAAGGAGTTCTGAAAGTTTTTAAATTTTTTTGGTTGATGTATTAAAAAAGAATCTATTACCATCATAACTTACTAAAATGTTTTCTAAAATATATAATAATATATTTATCAGAAGCGAATAACTTTATCTTTTATTAGATCGTTTTAGAGTGCTTGTTATAATAATTACAAACATAAAATATTTATGCCAGAAGAAATCTGCTTCTTAGTTTAAAAAATATTTGCTTAAAGTTAGCATAACAAATCCCTTCCTCGAAAACTTAACATTTACGATGGTATTTTATAAAAACATAAAATAACTTGATATTTAAGAAACTATTTCATAGGTACACTGAAGAAATTTAACATGTTTATGTCATGTTTACTCACTTTATTTGAAAATATTTATGAATATTTTGGAAATGTATTTGTGTTTTCAAGAAGTAATTTTGAATTATATTACCGATAGCTTAGAATACTTGTTGGAATTTGGTTAATTTATTCAATATTTTGTTCATGATTTATGCTTGTAAATATGACACTCATAGAAGAATAATAATTATTATTTATGCCAGTAATTCTTTCAAATTGAGAAATATTTGTTACCTACATCATTACTCTGAAAAATTGTTCAAATAAATTTCTTTAAAATGTACTAAAATTATTTAAATAAATTAAACTATTTGTATTACTATTTTATTATAATGTTATTATTGCAATTATAATCACAGAGATTTGAAGAAAATATTTATATCACGTAATCAGTTGTTTTCTTCTATCATTTCTAAGATGTGTTTTCCCTACTCTGAAAGTGGAATTTTGACTGTATATAATAATATATTATATGGGGAATATAAATCCTTCCAGAATATGTACAACATAACAATTGAAGTGATAGTTTTTGTATGAAATTATAACTTGCATTACGCTGATTTTTAAATGTGAATGAAATAAAAAAAACACGCATTCTTATGATTCAAATAACAAAAAATATTATAAGAAGTTTAATATAGATTATAGTACTTGTCTATTAATACTATATATTAGGTTGGGGAAAAAGTAATCCATTATTTTTTTGGTAGACGTCTGTAGTGAGGTATCTGTCAAACAATATCAGATTTATGCTCGATGGAAAGGTGACATTTAACACTAAAATATCCTCTTGCGGTTTTTTGTTTAATTAATTCAGTTACAAGTACAAGGTTTTAAAAATGGAAGACAGCAAACAGAAAATTCGATACATTTTAGTTTTTCTCTTGTAACGGCGAAAAAGATAGCCGGGTAACTAAAATTGTGAAAGGTGTTTAACGTCCTATATAAGACTGTAACAACCAGTTACGAACAATTTTTGTTTCGTTGATTCCGTTCGGGTATTTTTGATGTTAGAGATTCACCTCGCATGAGGATACAGCATCGTCGAAAATGTCTATAAAATATGAAAAATGATCGAAGTTAACCGCATGTCAGCAGTCGTAATGCGCAAGACCTAAAAATCTACATGAAAGCTGTTTTAAACCTTTTTACAAAGCGAATCCAAAAGAAGTTACATAAAGTTCACGTAAAAATAATGGATTTCTTTTCCCCAAACTAATATAGTACATTTAAAAAAACATTATACTACATTTAACTTGGTTTTCTAAAAACCGCATTTTAAGAAATTTCAGTAAAATTAATGCTTTTTTTTAAAATCAGATATTATATACGGCCTGGGATTCAAAACTCCTTGTTTATGCATCGATTTTAGCATAAAAATATTATTTAAAACCTTGTTTATTTTTACTAAAATTAAACTGTTGACACGTTTATAATAATTTAAATAAGACTTTGTTTAAAAAGTTTAACTTAAATTAAAAATCTTCAAGCTGAATTCTTGGCAATTTTTACATATTTTAAGTACAATGATAAATATTTCATCTCTGTCATATTGGCATTCTTCGTTGCTTTATATATTAAATGTGATTTTCTTCTTGTTATATTTAATTATTATAAAACTTGATATCCACCAAGTTGATCCAGACATGATGATTTTCTGTTTAACCTTAGAGACCTTTTCTCTTGAGTTTGACTGCCACTTGCAATTAAGTGATAGCAATTTCGAATGATTCTTGTGATTATCAGCATTATTAAGGATCATAGTGGTAATCCTACACATACAGCAGATGAGTAGAGATGAAGAGTGAATTTATTGTTTTCATTAGAGTTCCCACAGATATTCTCATATCTTTTAAATAGAAACATCATCCTTAATTATTATTTGCACATGCCTATAATCACTCAGTTTTCATGTCTAAAACTTTACAGTCTGTATTATTAATTTAAATTCGAAGTAAAGTTACTGAAAGATCTGGTCATTCTTTCTGTCCTCGACTATCCATAAAAATAGGAAGGCTATTTTGAAAGTTTAAAATATAGAGATTCCTTGCTAAAATAAATTTCTGAACTATGTCCTATGTTTCCGCTGTTATCATCAAGGGAGGCATCTTCAAATTTCAGAGAGGGTGCTTAGATCAGTTATAAAAAATTCTTCATCTTTCTAATACATAATTTGATAAAATTCATTCTATATGTGTGAGATGTTAAGGATTTTTGTCCCGCTTAGTTCTGCGGATATGGATTTAAAGGGAGAAATATATCCTAAAATCATCGTTCTCATTCTTAACTATTCAACTCAGCCGTTAAAATTCAACTCAGTGTATGATTATGAGTTGAATTTTAATAGCCACTATGTTTTCTAAGGTATTAAAAAGAGCAGGTTTAACAGTAGAATTGAAAATCACCATTGCTCCTTGATTGTAAACACAATAATTTATAGTACAATGACTGTAAAATAGTTTTCATTTGCAGCCTTTTATTATATGGTCAAAGTCTTGGCAATCACAGCATCATTCAACAATTTTGTATTTGTTACTATTATTCCATTAAATCCCATAGATGTTTGCTTCATTCGCAGTATGAATTTACAGTGACTTTGTTTAATTCTGCCACAATATGTGGGAGTTCTTCCTTAGTTCTGTACGCACTTCTAATTCAATAATGCTAACGTTAATGTTTTCTAGGGGAAAGTATGTTGTCTCTTCAATGTTTTTTCATGTATTTTTCTTCTGATATATATGCTGACATGTTTAATAGTATCACACTTTCTTTAATATTCGCAACTGTTGCAACCAATGTTGGCTGCGAAATTTCCTTGTTTATCATTTTTGGGATCTACTTTTAATTCCAGTTTTTGAAAAAAATATTTTAAATTTAAACATATCTTTATTTTTTTTAACATTAGCAAAGTTTTTTTCCCCATCTTTCCCCGGTTTTCTTAGCACATCGCTATACAAAGTTTTTGATTTGGAACTCAATTTTCTACCAAAAATTTTAATGCACTGTTATTTAACATTGATGATATTGATTTTTTTGTAGTAATTTTAAACCAATTCGGTCTTTCATCTTGAATCTCAGTTTCAGTCTGGATTTCTGTGTGACAAAGGGCAGAAGTTATCATTTACTGACTAAATATTTATTTTTTAAACAATTAGTTTTAATTAAACACATTGATAAATAAAATTATATTTTAAAAGGAAGGTTATGTAAGCCATTAAAAATTTCATATGATAAATTTTATGCTTCTATTTTTAATTAAAATTTAAAATTTTTATTAGATAAGAGCTTAAAATGTTTTGTATTCAATAAAAAATAAAAATTTTAGTAGTGACTGATTCTTTTGGCAAAATTTGTAATTTTTACTTTCATTGTAATTTGTAACATTACTGTACATTAAGTTTACATCAAATTAAAAGTTAAATTCAGAATTTAGAATGCGTTATATTTAAAAAATGTAATTTTTTTTATTTTTGTAGTTATCGAAACTATTGTAGCTTTATTTAAAAAATGTATTTCTACTTTCCAAAATAATCAATTTAAGTCAGTGCTTGAAACTATTAAGAAAGACGGTATTTTTTTTTTAAGTTAGTTCAATCAGAAACGGTAAATAGAGTTTGATCCGGAAATGAATGTGGAATATGATTTCAAAATAAAGCTAAAAGATTTTTCAACGCATTTTCCATTTCAAAATTTGATTAAAATGAGAAAAAATACTAAAGGGAGAAATTTAAATTTCCTGTCTTTCAGAGCATTGGAATTATAAAGACATTTATGGAACTGTATTCGTGATAAGAGAGAGAGAAATACCAATAATAAATTCACAAGTATCAAGGGATTTTTTTGTATCTGTAAAAAAAATCTTATATTCAAATGAAAAATGAGTCTTCAATATTTATTGATTAAAGATACAATGAGAATTTCTTCCATTGATTAATATACAAAAAAATCATTAACATAATTACTATAAGTTGGATTTAAACAATGTTTGATATTTTTAAAGTAATTATTTAGAAAGTAATTGTTAGATAAACATTTTTTTCAGAAAATATTTTATCGGAACAATGAAAATATATGAGCTTTAATTAAACTTTTTAAAATGGTCAACTCTTGTTCACATGTTAAATATGCTATCGATATACTAGTGAATATTTTTAATTAAAAACTAATATTTTATAAAGTTCTATAAAATCATTTTAAGTAATTTAAAGTAGTTTTAAATAAATTGTCTAAAAATGAACGGAATTAGGAAATCTAATTTTACAGTGATAATGTCAAAGGATATGTAATGAACAATTAGAATTTTAAATATTGAAGATTTCTTCTAGATAAAGGAACTATCAATATTGAGAGTTTAATGGAGCATTATTTTGATTAAAATAAGAAACATTAATGTAATGTTTTGTTGAACTGGCAGTTTTATTTATTTTTGACAATTTAATTTCAGTGTAGTGATATTAATTTTTTTTCAGTGAATAAACTTTTCATCAGAGATAAAATTTAATCGCAAATTTCCTCCATTATTTCTGTATATTGTGTTGTCATTTTAAGGAAAAATGCAATACATTGTGCCACTTGTTAGAAACTAATAAAAATGATCAAATATTTAAAAGTTAAAATAAATTTAAATACATAAGGTTGTAAGGGAATCGGAAAGTTATCCTTCAAACTAAAAATCTCGTTAGACGATTTAATTTTGTTTCAATAGTATAAAAACGTATCTTAGTATGTTCATTGCATCGTATTTTCTAATTGAATTTTTGAAAATACATTTGACACTTATCAACTTTTTACCAGTGGACACTAGGCCTAAGAGAGAAGTTTGAATTGTGGAATGCACCTGAGGTTATCAAGCTTATGCCTCTCCTCTTCAAGTGACTGCAGAAACATATTGCGGTTAATAAAAGTTTATTATTGTGAGCAATGCCATTTTTATTCTTTTTTTCCACTTTTTTCTAATACGTTCTACAATATCTTTGACAAATGTTCCTAGATATTTGGTGTGCATTGTATGTAAGTCCTACTGAAGTTATATTAGATTTAGCTATGTTTTTCTATTAGTATTCTGATTATATTTAATGAAAGTTGTCGGCATTTTCCTAGGGGTTTGTTAGGCTATGACAAAAAAAAAAAAAAAAAAAAAAAAAAAAAAAA
>JAPDSC010114146.1:50651-64221 GCA_026290005.1 Latrodectus geometricus
AACATTACTTTTAAGTCTATAGACATCAGAATTTTGGCTGTTTGATGTTTTAATAGTTTGTGACTGATGCAAAATTTAAGTTATTGGATATTTGGTACGTTAATATAGGGACTTCCGTATTAATAAATTATATAGTAATCGGCAGGATAGTAGGTTTCTGCTAAAACTGCAACCCCCAAATTAAGACAATGGTTCTTGTGATAGATGACTGTTACATTTATTAAAGTTTTAATATTGTGTTCTGTAACTGAAGTTGGAAATACGTTTTTTTTACTTAAAGTATTCCCTTTCATTTGAAATATGATAAATGACTTCTTAGCAAGACTAACTCTATTTAATTTTTGAAAAATAAATTATTTTTAAGGAATGATATAGTTAATAAATAAAATAAATTTTGAACAAAATCTAAAATTTATTTTCAGTTATCTCTATTGGTTTTATGTAGAATGGGTTCGTAATATCTTCAACCGTTTTAATAAATATATTTTTTAAAAAACAAAATATTATAAAAGTGAGCAAAATTAGTATATATGAAAAAAATTATGATTAATTCATATTTTTCATTTTAACTGTATGTAACTAAAGTCTTAGGCACTGAAGTGTACTTCAATTATCAAGTCTTAAAAAGAAACATACTTAATTGGTAATACAATTATCTAATTTTTTTATTAGAAAAATAATAAAATTATAAAAATAAGATAAAATTTTAACTTTAGCAAATTTTTCATAATTAGAAAACATTTCTGTAACATTATATAAATACCTTATAATTATAATCTTAAACTCTAAAAATAAGGATTTAATAAGGAAAATTAAAGTTCAATACTTCATTAGATGGTACTTCCTAAAATTTACTCGTATATAACGCTTGTTTCATTCATATTTTTTAAAATCTGAATGCTCTGTCATCAATTCGTTAATGTTTTCTTGTAATCTATGAACTAAATTTTTGCAAATGTATACAACTAAAATTTTACTCTTATATTGTAAAAAATAATTTTATATATTACATTCTTGTAAGGAAAGCCTATAGTTAATTTAGATTTAAAGTAATATGTATGAAATTAAGGAGATTAATTTAACTACCTTTGTGGAACTGCTTTATTATTATTATTATTTGGATTTATATTTTGTATTTTGAAATGCTAACATTTGATGAAATTCCTTATAAATAATTACCAAAGCTAGTGAATTCTATTTATTTATACCAATATTCGTTTTCTGTTAAGGAGATGAGAAATGATCCAAACCATGACTTTTTGTAAATTAAAGTTAAACGTGTTTAATTTTAATATAAAATTAAAAATAAAATTCCTCAAATAATATGAAACTTGTTGTTTTAAGATTATAGAAGTAATTTTATATGTCAAACTCATTAATAAATTTAAATTGAAATTAAATTTAAATGTTTCTATTGAAAAATGTAACAATTATGTAAATTTAAAAATTGTTTCAACGATATAACTTCGATATGTTAATCAGATCAAATATATATAGGTTAAAAGTTGTCTCCTTTATATTTATTGTATTCCTAGATTTCTTATATACATTTAATAGTAAATAAAATAATTAAAACTATAGATGTTGTTGTTGTCGTGTGTGGGCAATATGCGGTGCGCTGCTCCCCTTTTCCAACTGAACCATATCTGGTGTGGAGTCCGACTTCTTCAGTACACACATGCCATAGGTACCCGTTTATAGGTTAGGCAACCATTCACACACAAAGAAAGGACAAAGACAAAAAAGTCAGAGAGAGAAAGTACATCCATGCCCGAGCCAGGATTCGAACCCAGGTCCCACCCATCTGTAGTCAGATACGCTAACCACTAGACAAATCGATAGTTAAACATTTGAAACTGTGATAAAACCATCATTATAGTTGAATTTATCATTATAGTTGGCAGACATAATAAAACACAGATCGAAATACTAAATATTTTTCACAAAGAAATGTTTATAATAAATAAATAATGATAAAAAACCCCTTCAAAGATGAGTTAAAATGAACAATTTCGAATTAAAAACTTTTGCCTAATTTCTAGAGCATATTTCTTTGTTATTTTGGTTTCTAAAAAATGTTGTTCTTTAACTTTAGCTTTGGAAAATCAATAGTGTTTTCTCTTTGCTATATTTCGCCGGTAGTGTTCGTGGGAATATATAATATTTCATAGCTTTCGAAAAATGTTTTCTTATTTAAAAGTTTTCTAAGAATACTAAAAGGTAACAATATCATGTGTCAGAGTAATGCTTAATATATTCCTGTTTTAGTAGTTCGTGGATAAGCAATCGCATGGTATTTTACCATGCGATTGCTTACGGAAACAGATAAACTTCTCGTTATTTAAGTTTTATCTGAATTTAAAAATGGGAACGAATATGCTAGAAAAATTCATTTGTAATAAGTATTTTTAATGGAAAAATTGCAATAAAACGTCAAAATGTCAATGTTAGAACATGAGTGAATTAACAGAAAATTTATTTTAAGAAAATGTAAGTGAAATTCTGTATTAATTTAATGTTCGGTTAATGCAAAGTTTCATTAAAAAGAAAAAATACACTTCTGTAGTAAATTATTGAGTTAAACTGTTCTATTTATTTTCCATTCTGAAATAGAAAATGATGTTTTGAGTCTCATTTATCCATATATAACTTTTATTAAGAGAAGATAAAAACACTTGAAGATATTAAGACTTATCCAATTGCTAAAGTAGTTTTTCTGGTACAATAATATAAAACATTAATAACGTTCTTGGACATTCATCAAAATATACTATAAGTTTTAAAAGAATGATGCAAATTTAACTGTAAGAATTCATTATAAAATTAAGTATTTAATAACAGCTTCCTTTCTTATCTAACTTAAAGAAGAAAACAAATTTTAATTTTAAATTTCCTCTTTGTTATATTTCGTTAGTAGTGTTTGGGAATATGTAATTATTTATAACTTTTGAAAAAAATTATCTTATTTCAAATTTTTCTAAATATTCTGTAACTAATAAAAGGAAATTCCTTGAAGCTGAAATGAAAGATTTAAACTTCCATAAATATAAATTATATTATTTAAAATTTTACATTTTAAAAAAATTCAATAACTTACTCCAAAATATGGAATCAGTTTATTGAAATAAATAGTTTGTAATATTTAATAAACAATTAAACCTTTTTGAAATATGCATTTATTTTCTTTTTCAAAGGTATTGTTACAACAACAAGCTCTACAGGAGCTATTTCTCAAGGCAATATAAATCACAATAAGATGCATTTTCAACACAACACACTTAATATTTTACTTTTTTTCTTTTTATGACATTATACTTCGAACGCTTATATGAAAAATTTATTCACATAAGGGATTTCATTTCAACTGATAAATAGATTATTTGTATGTATAGTGTTCATAATAAAGTATTTTAAAATTTGTTGTATTGTATTTACTTAAACAACTAAAATAAAACCATTGTAAGCATACGGATATAAAATAATAAATGTATTATTAGCTTCTTTAAGTATTATTTGAAAAAGTATTTAATAAAAGCATCACTGGAATTTTATACCATAGCCCTGAATTTATTATTTTAATCATTTTAGTGAACTTAAAAAATTAATTATTTCATTTTATTCTAGTTTTTTATTTTTGGCAATGCAAGCCTACTCCTGAAAATTTTGTTTTTTATAATTTTATGTATAAATACTTGATTTAGCCTCAAGAAACTTTTTGGGGAATAAAAGCACCGTACATTGAATTATATTAGAGAATAACTGATTTTAATTGTTTTTATTCACATTTCGATTAGAAATGGTCAAACAATATAAGAAATATAAGTATTTCGTTTGCCAAAACGATGCATCGTGTTTCAATATCGAGTGATATTTATTAAGTTTTTGAGATGTTTTTAGGTCAATTTATTTAACTACACATAAATAAAGTTAACTTGTAATATAAATTACATTTAGTATTTTAATGTTTTTGTTACAGATGATGGAATCTTAGCTCTGATTATGTAACAAATTTAATCTGATTATGTAACAAAAGGCTACAAAAATTCTATATATTTGTTGTAAAGTTAATGTATGTAACCATGTTAACCATCTGTACGTTTAGTGTTGAGGAATTTTTAAATTTTGTAATACAGTTGAAGATGATAAAAGTATATCCATAAATATCGTAATATTTATGGATATACTTTCATCATTTTTAACGTTTCATTATACATTGTTTTTGTTATCAAAAGTTGACACTTACTACTTCATAATTTCCTTAAGAATATCAAAAATAAATTTTTTTCATTCTATTATTATTTACATTGACAAAAATGTTACTCAAAATTAAAATCATAACATATTTATATTACTTAAAAATATATATATGTTGTTTTCACTTTACTTAAAATCGTACTGATTAAGATGTATAAATGATGAGTAATCTTGCGGGAATAATACTATTTACATAATTATTTTACAATCCAGAGTTTAAAATTAGATAAAATGAATATATTAATTTTATGTGTATACTTTTTAAATTTAGAAGCTATAACAATATCTGATTTGCGATATATTTAATAATATAATTTTGAAATTTCAAGAAATGATTATATAGGAAAATATCCTTGTTTAAAATGTGTAAAATAACTTTATTCGACAAACATGTAAAGTTTTGACATGTTTAATAAAGTACTTTTACTCTCAGCAAATGTTACTTATTAAGTAAAAAACTTCATTTTGACAAAAACAAGATTCAAAAGGAACATAATATAATTAACACATTCTTAGTGTTTAGAATCAAAGTTGTAGCTCTAAAAATGTAATTAATTAAAACCAGAAATGTCTATATATTTTTTAAGTATCAAAATTGAAAAATGTATTTTTCAATTCATTTTTTTGCACCTACCTCTTTAAAAGTTTCAAAATATTTTAATGCAAAAAGGTCATTTGCAAGAAATAAATTTGTAAGATAAAAGACATTAGGATCAAACATTTTTTGAAAAAAAAAATTAAATGATTTACATTTTCTCTTTAGTTTAATTTGGATCTTATGTATTGATTGTTTTCTTTGCAATTAAGGTAAACATTTTAATAACAAAAAATTATGACTTTTCCATTTTCCTAAAATATATATTTTCAAAAAAATGGTATTTATTCACTTTAAGAATTCATTGTGTAAACAAAATTCCTCGAATATATTGTTTGAAATTACTTAAATTTTAGAATATTTTCATTAAGAAAAGATGGGAATTTTTCTTTCCTTTCAGAATTTTTATATAAATTTATTTTCAACATTTAACAAGTTATACAGAATTTCCTAAATATATTAAATAATTAACTAATTTTATATTCTGCATACAATTCTTCCAGTATCTGAGTATAAAATAAGATAACTTTCTTCAAAATAGCAGCGATCCTTTTGATATGCATATAAATTTAAGAACGGGAACAATAAATTATCAGGACATGTTTCTAGATTTCATATTTTTTATACATTATCACATTCTTTATGCATCACATTTATTTGATGATGAGGTATACAAATTATTATTAGGAAAGACATATAAAATAGGAGTTTTAAAACGAAATTCTAAATAAATAATTTTACATTTAAATAAAATTATTTAACTAAAAATATCAATCACAAATATTTAGAAACAGCAATTTTGTTTACAAAGGTTTATTCTTCTGAAGGGACGAATGTAGAGAACAAACTTCAGCTATTATTTAGGATAAAGAGGAGGCAGCTGCATAGTGATCGATATGGGAGATAGCTGAGCATGTAGTTAAAGCATCTGAGGTGTCTAAGATGGAAGTCATGATAAATGGAATTCTAGATTCTTGCGAGGAATTAGAAGTTCAGAGGATTTCAATTACAAGTCAAGTCTCCATTTTCGACTTCACAGTGAGTTCCAGGAGTAATCAGTTACTTCCCATTTGGGAGATACTTCATCTGTCAGGAGAAGTTATGAGTAAGGCCGACAAAAATTTCTTTCAGTTAATTATAAAACACAGGATGGGAATGATTTAATATTTTAGTATTCATCTCTACAGTTTTTGACTCGCTATTATAAATAACGATTATTTGTTTGAAATGTGACTTTTTAAGATATTAACAAATATCGATTTTTTTTAAATTCTTAAATTTATTTTTTAAAATGATCTTTGGTAGCATTAATTCAATAATTCAAAATGGCATTTTTATTCCTGAGAAATTCCATCACTCTTTGATTTATTTGGCACTGCTGAAAAACAGGAAAAGCTTAGTAGTTTAAATATTAATTTAAGTGCTTTCAATTATCCGAATAGATATATTTTTTTCCTTTCTTACACTTTCAGTTTATATTGCTACGATAAAAATAATAACTTTTATTTAAAGTAAAAAACACAAGGTAATAAACAGTAAATATTATATTATTTATTAGAATTATTTGCTTATTGCGATTCAGACACATTAGTGTCAGTAAATCTTATAATTTATTTTAATTGAAAGTTTATAAAGTCACTTTATGAGATTAAATAACATATATCTGAACTTAAATAGATGTAAAGAGATATTTTATGATATTTACTACTTTTTATAGAAGTATTTTCATTAAACATAAAACAAATGATTCAAATAATTGAAATTAACGTTAAACGTATGAGGGATTCAAATATTCTTTTAAATCTTGCGTTAATTTGCACGAGCTTATTATTTTTAATTAATGCAACTTCGGAATGAAGCAAAGATTAACTTAATTAAAATTTCTTTTACAACAAGTGTTTGGATATTAGTAGGATTATATATTGTATCAATAAAAAGAAGTTCGAAAAAAAGGACAAACTCATTTCCTTTAGAAAAGATAAAAAAAAAACAATTTATAGAGAGGTAAATTTGAAAATATAGATACTACAAAAATGTTTTCTTTACTTCTGTAATTGGCAAAATGGTTTAAATATTAATGTTTAGAGAGTTAAATGTGATTTTCATTTATAATTAAAGTCACATAATATTCTGGAATACTGGCTAAGAAATTAGTATTATGTTTTACTGACATCACATATATATAATCAAATAATTGCATTTAATATCTAAAGGTATTATTTACAGAAGCCAGCATATTTCTTGTACTTAGGGAAATAAGAACAACAAGCTCAATATATATATATATATATATATATATATATATATATACATGTAAATAAATAAATATATTATTTATTTATTTATAATAAATATATATCATATATTATTTATTTATTTTTTTGTTTATATATATATATTTTAATTTTTTTTCAGACTCTTTTGAAAATTTCATTATGACAAGAAATTTTTTCAATTTTCTAAGACTAATCACTGCAAAATCATTGCGGTGTTTGAGACATTTTTTAAGAGAATTTTATTTTTATTATCCATATTTTTTGGTAGAAATTATTTCATTATTTTAAATTAGATATTAATTTGTAACAGCTTTTGCTATGTGAAGTGAATTCTTAATATATAATTTTCAATGTGTTTTAATTTACAAAACAAATTGTTTTGAAAATTTAGATTAATTTTTATTGCAAAAATTGTCTTTTTGTTTATTCAGTATAAAATTATAATTATTTATTTTAATAAAAATGCACATAAGAGCATGCAAAATAGTAAATGATGTGATCTATGAAATTATTTTTCGATAAATTTTATTGAAAATTATATTCAAACTAAATGAAAAAAATTATTCAATATATATCTAATATATTCAAATTAAAAGAAAAATATTAAAATTATATATGTGAAAAATAATGCCTATTTTAATATTAAATTATTTTTTTTTGTTAAAATTACTTTTTAACAAATAAAATAACATTGACTAAAATTGTCTAATAACCATGACTAATATAATAACTTAAAATTTTGCTTCATTAGTAACATTTAAATAAAACTTGTCTCATTTATTTATTTATTGAAAATTATTATTGTTGAAGATATTTCATTACATAGTATGATTTAAAAAAATATCGTATTTCCTTTAAGGAAAGGGTAACCTAAAATTTAAATTTTTACATGGTTCTTATGTTCATCTATAAATCTTAGATGAAAGCATATATTAAACGAAGTAATAAAATGCTTTTGAACTAGAACACCATTTACTATAATATTCGACTAAATATATATATGATTAGAAAAATATAATAATACTGCCAATGGTTTAATATTAGAAATCAACGTTGAAAAATTTAAAAGGTTTAAAATGTTGAAACATGAATAATAATTAAATGTTACCCATTCTAAGCGTATGCAAACATTTTCTTAGAAAAATGAAAAATGTTTTTATCAGATTAAGAAAAAGAGATAATTAGAATTATATTTTTCATCTATGGGCCTTATAAATAAAATAAATAAAAATAAAATATAAATAAATAAAAAACTTTTAAATTTAAAAAAGATGTTGATTTTTAGTTGACATTTCACTTTTAGTTTTAAAGAAAAACACCATTTTACGTTTATTTTTGAAGATTTTTTTACACTTGAATATTATCTTACTTTAGAAATGGAAAAGCTATTTTTAGGAACAATAGAATGCAAACTTTCAGCAAATCTTTCATATAATGGAGAATTAAGTTTTTCTTGATCTAGTACATAATCTGACAAAGAATGAATTTTTCCTTTATGTGCTTTATATAACCGTATTCCATTAAATTGATAAGATTCTTTCATGCTAAAGAAACGTATGATAAATAAATTTTTTAATGTGGAAATTTATATTCAGGTCGGCTAGGAAATATAAATACAAATTTGACCCTTTAATTAATTTTTTATTTATATGTCAAAACATAAAATAAATTCTTAGAAAATTGTTAATAATAAAATTAAATAAAATAATATGTGCTTTATCTTTATAAAAATTTTATTTAAAACAGATTTAAAACATTCAAATCATTCAAAGGATTACATTAAATAAAACCATAAAAATAATCACTTTGAAAATAAACAATGAATTTTATTAAATAAATATGATTGCATTTTTGTTTTTTTAACATGAAATTTAATATTCTTAAAACATTTTATTCACATACACACTTTTCTTTAAGTTTTGTAGATGTGTGGTTTATAATTTTAACTCTAAAATATATGTTGTTATTGTGTGCATATATAGTGTTATTGTGATAAAATATAAACCTTAATTTACAAAGAAAAAGGTAAAGTAATAACTCATATATTAAAATTTGACCTTTAAAGAAAAAGCTAATAATGTCTAAAATATTTATTTGAAATATAATGTAACATATTAAGCATACATTTTTAAAAAGGTTTTTAAAATCTTTAATGGGACTTATTATAAAAATGTAAATGATTGAAAAAGAAATATTATACGGTATACATTGTTTTAAACCCGAAAAAAAGAATGAAAGTTATGTTTATTATTAATCAATGATAAAATGTTAAATGTAAAATAAATGCAAATTAATGAAATAGTTTTGAAACAGATAATAGTTTAATTTTTACATCATCAATGATTCAAAATTTAAATCTCTGCTGTCTTTTAATCGTTCATTCTGTAGTATGTATTATGCTAATCTTAATAGATCAGCATAATAATTTTAAAATTGATTTCATGATTTTCTTTTTACTATTACTACTACTAGTTATTGCATGCATTACTACTAGCATATTGTTATAAACATATTAATATTAAATTAAGATTAAACAAGCATATACTACATAATTTTAAAAGCAAAATTATTGATATAATTTTAAAATTATCTCATTGAATTTAAATTAATCATTTAAATTTAAAAGTTTTTACATTATCATTAAAATTTTCTTATTAAAAATGCATTTACAAATTTGGCAAACTTATGAATACAATTGCTATAATATTCACTGACTATTATTTAAATATTTCTATACATTTATTTCAAATAAAAACAGTAATAAGTATGACACCATTGCTTACATATTTGTTAACTTACACTTTTAACAAAATTAATTGCTGAATTTTATAGAACTTTGACAGATTTCTGCAAATAACTGAAACCTTCATTTATTTATCTGATTGTTCATAACAAGTGCAAATTTGTTTTGAATATTTGAGAGTTTGCATTAAGAATGCCTGCTTGTATAGAAACTTGTGCAACATATATTCGTTAAAATAAATAAACTATGTTCAGTTTCTACTCAGACACATACTTATTAAGCTAAGAATGTTTATTCTTAGTAATTAAATTCTTCTGAAATTGGTCTGAAACTAGGATTAACATTCAGTAGAAAGTATAATTAATTCTACATACCAAGGTTGGACAAGGCCTTTCCCACTTCTTTTTTCTTGTTTCAAGGCACAATTTTCCCAACTTCCCTATTTTTATCTAATATTGTAAAAAAAAAAGTTCATTATTATAAAGACCCCAATGGGTGACATATATAAAATCCCGATACGGATGAATATTATTTTTGTTTTTCTGTTTTATTATATATACATATAAGAACTTTATAAAAATTCTTGATGAAATAAATATGATAAGAAAAATGCTAACATCTAATTAACATGGATTTATTTAAAAAAAGATTTATTAGATGAATGTTTAATAAGTGGAAAATGCAATAACTAAAATTACTTATAAAACATAATAATATACTTAGATAATAAATAATTTATTTAGGGGAAATAAAAACTTGTAGATAATGTTGAAAATTTAAAATATCAAAATACATGAATTGTACAATTTTCGGTTTAACAAATATTTAAAAATAGATTATCAAATTAGATTTTTAAGGAAATTATCTAAAAAGGTGATTTTGTTCATCAGAACATTTTTAATAAAAATTATATAAATTGTGTCAAATGAAAACTTCCAAACACTTTTGAAGATTCTTAGTCAGTTATAATATTCTTGTTTAAGATAAAGGATGTTAAAATTACATTACTCTTTAAATTTACTGTTTAGATTCAAAATATGTAATTTAGTTATTTCAAAAATTTAATTTATTTATAACTTGAATAAATTTAAAAATTTCTCCCTCAAAACATATTTTGCGTCGATTGCTTTTAATTAAACTGTATAATTTTATTTTATTCTACGACACACAAAGTTGGTGGATTTACCAACATAATTAATATTATAATTGTGGTTAATAATGAAGTATTTAATTAAGAATATATGTCAATTGAAAATATAAAGAAGTTTCAAAGTGTGATTAATCTGCCATGTTTAGTTCAGGATAAAGATTTATCTCTTTTGAAGTAAAATAAATGTTTATGAATATAAAAGACTTAAAAAGAGATTCTATAGTAATTAAATTTATCACTAGCATTTCATGCAAGCTAATTTTAATATGCATTAATTAATTATCCTAAATTTATGTGAAACCACTGTACTAAGAAATTAAGAAATATTACTTAAATAATTGAAAATCGTACAGAATTTTATATTAATTTAAACTTTTATTTATAATTATTAATAAACTACAGAAATCGTAGAATCATGAAAAATACTGATGCAGGAATGCTTATGCTTCGTTTTTAAAAGTAAAATGTTAATCCGATAGCTGTTACTTATTCTAAGTCTGTATTTCAACAGAATGTTTTCTTAAAATTTTCCTAGTCTAAAGATAGTGTAGTAAGTATATAATTTTATATGTTATGTTTTCTGTGTTTTCCATATTTTAATGGTAGGAAGTGCTTTTATGGAATAGAATATCTCTGGTTTGCTCAAAGCCACAATTAAATAACTATACATATGTAATACGTTTTATCTGGATGTGCGTGTTTTCGAAGTGGTTTCTTGAAAAGTTTAGGGCTTCTTTTTTACTGGCGAAATTTAAATACTTCATATATTAAAAACCTAGATAAGCAGCAGAAGATGCAATGTAGGTTGTATTGCTTTACAAATGTTCATTACTGTTACTATGTCAGCATTGTGGTCATAAAAGCATTTCATTGTATACTATACTATAACTTTTTGAAAGAAATTAATTATAATTTATTTCCATTGATAAATAAATTATGCACGAGGATGAATAAATAATACATTCCTACTGAGGTTTCGTGAATAAAATTAAAAAGATTTCAACTCTCAAAATACATGAAAATATTAATAACATTTTAAAAAGAAAAGGAATTATGATTTCGTATATGTTTCATATATACATTTCATTATTTGAAATTAATTTAAATCGATTACTTTCAGAAAGTCTTTAGTTTCTTTACGATTTTATTCATAGTATTTAATTCAAATGTTTCGTATGAATGCTAATTTATGTATTATTATCACTTCTTCTAATATTATCAGATGATTACTAAGTAAAGTAAACGAGCTCCAAATCGCAAAATTATATAGAAATTGTTGTTTCTATAGAATATACAAAAGGAAACATCACTTGCATTCTATATAATCCTAAGTTAACCATGTACTATTGGACAAAATTGCTGTTTGATATAAAATGTATTAAGCGAAATTTAGATAAGTACAAAGAAAATAATATTTTCGAATTTCAATCATCTATCTTAAAATTCTGAAATCACCTTTCGTTTTCATTTAATTAACGTTATTTAACTCCCGTTATTTATGTAACAGTGATTTTTTGCTATAAAATAATTTCATTTGTAATGATTGTATAAGACATTTTAATAATAAAAAATCTGTAAAATGAGTCCGATTATAAAAGCTTGAAGACATAACTTGTATCATTAAACTGTGATTCAAAATAAATTTTTTAATCTTCTA
Source organism: Latrodectus geometricus (assembly GCA_026290005.1). Lineage (NCBI taxonomy): Eukaryota > Metazoa > Arthropoda > Arachnida > Araneae > Theridiidae > Latrodectus > Latrodectus geometricus. Next base: position 63,327 of record JAPDSC010114146.1, read on the forward strand.
TGTTACTCTTTAAGATAAAAAAAATGATACAAACTAATTTATTCATTAAAAACCATATAAGATTAAAAATTTGGTAAACTAAATTACAATGTGACCAATTCTTATTTTTTTAAAATTTGGTGGCTGAAAACTTGTTTTTTTTATAGGAAATTTCCAAACCAATTTATTTGAGTTATTACCTTCTAATTATTAACACAACTGTATTTTTTAAAAATCAACAGTATTAAAAAAATGACACATTTAAACGCATTTAACAAGTTTTAAATTGCACTATTAAAATGCATTGATTTTAAAAATATGAAATGTATAAAGTTTGATGAATAACAAGCTATTTTGTTTAAAGTTGGTGTAAGTTGATTAAAGTTTGGTACAACTTCTAATGAGATAAACGAGTTAGCATTGATTTTCTTTGTTGTAATCCCTTTTTGATAAGAGTTTATATCAAAGTGAATATTTTTAATATTTTTTCAAACTTAACAGTAAAATACAAATAATTATTAAGTCTAACAATATAATATTATTGTCTTGAATAAAAATTAGAATAAACGAGATTAATTAAAATTATTTGTAAGTTAAATGCTTAAAAAGATTTCATTAAATTAAATAAAACACTGACTTTCAAATAAACTTTGTAGAAAATTTATAGATATTGTTTTCAGTTATACAGTTTTAAAAATTTGATGTGATCATGCAAATGTCCTGAGGAAAATTGAAATTTCTTATATTTAAATAAACTTAAGTACGTAACATTTTGATAGCATTATATAAAAGTATTTAGAAAAAAAACAGTTAATAATTGAAAGTATCAATTATTTATTAATCCCAACTTAAGCAATATAAATGCAACGTATAAAAAAAACATACATAAAATAAATATTTAATAAAATCATAAAAT
>JAPDSC010114146.1:89221-100927 GCA_026290005.1 Latrodectus geometricus
ATATATATATATATATTCTCACAAATAATTCTAAATAATAAGCATATTAAAAATACAGAGAAAGTGAATAAAATTAAATAATAATAAAATATGTTTAATGCGGAAAAATTTTTTTGCTATAATTTAATGTTTTATTATAGTAAGAGAAATTTCAATTCAAATTTACCATCAAATTAGCTAATATACAAATACTGGTAGGATAATTTTCATATAATCCAGTTTAGACAATAGAAATACATACACTCTACATCATTCTAGAATTCAGGAACTGCAATAGAAAACTACATTTAATGGAAATCTATAAAGAAACTTTTTTTTTCTTTCTAGCAATGAAACTTACATGAATTTGATAGTTTATGATTAAGAAATGACTGTTTGTTGTCCTTACCGAATAAGAGAAATTTAAATCTGTGAGAAAGAAATAATCTCATTAAATTGTTTAAACTCCCAATAATGGAAAATTTTCTAACGGAAATTAAGTTTAAGAATTATTAATAAAATTTTGCTTAGTTCCATTTATGTTACAGCTTTATTATAAATCTAAATAAAGTGTTTTTATATCCTTAGTGTAAAACTAACGTTTGAAGGTTTTCTTGAATTTTAATAATTGTTAATGAAATTGAATAATTAAATACAAAATAAATAGAAAACTTATGTATTCCTTTTGCGATTATTTTTCACATAAAGAAAGCTATTTTCAATTGCTAAAAAGGAGAACATCAGGTGATACTATAAAGATACCGAAGAGCGCACGATTAGACAATAAAAGGTAAAACAAGAATCTATAAGTTGGTACCTACAAGTTCCGTTAAATTTGCACATAAGAGAAACTGGATAATTTTCCTTTAAAGAATGTAATTTTAGAAACTATTTGCTTGAACTAATTGTATGTTTTTTAATACCTATTGACTTCTTTTCATTATTATTTTGATTATTTATTTCTTTTCTGCTCAGATAAAACTATTTGTTTGCTTAGAGTTTAGTATTTGTAGTTCATTGATTTAATGTCATGAATATATTTTAAGTTGCAAACGAATTCACTAGGATGAGTCCTTTTCAGGAAGGGAATCTTAGACGTTGCTTCTTCCAAATTTTAAATTAATTAAATAAGATAACTTTTGTATATTACATTGTCATTATACTTTCAAAGCACCTTGTATCAAAGTAAATTTGACTTATTACATTTTACAACTCAAATAGTGAATAAAAATCTTTGAAATCGATATTTAGGAATAAAAATTCAAATGCATGGTTTTTAACGGTATAAATGTTGCTTTTTCATGATTTTAATTCTTTTGTTTTGTCATATTTTAGTTCAAAGATACGTTTTATGTTGTTAATGATAAGCGATAGTATTTTGCCTGTGTACTATAAAATCAAAAGATTTCGTGTACGTATAAGCAATATAAATAAAATTTTCTTTATGAAAAAATAACATGTTATTCTAATCTAAAATATAAGAAATGATATATGTCTTTTTTTATTCAAGTATTTTTAAGGGAAACGTTCTCATGATTTTTTACTGCTATCTTGTTAAATGATTTTGTTTATTGTATATAATACTTAGGTTAAAAATATGTTTAATAAATTTCAAATTTAGGTAAAAAATGTCTTGCATTTTATTTATTATGCCCACAGTACTTAAAGTATTGGCATTGCTAGAAATTAATAATTGTCATATTAAATTCAATTTATCTTTAATTAGATGCATTCAATTAATTTTATATTAGACATTGGCGCAGCTTGTTCTTTTTGGACCTTGCGCCACAAAACCCAACCCACCAACTTTGTATTAGACATAAAATACAAAAGTGCAAAGTATTTCATGCTAAAGAAGATAAAAAAATGCACTGTATTTCACTTTTAAAATACAAAAAGAAATTTTCTTAAAAAAGGAATTTATGAATTAGATGTGTTAAATGAAATTAGAAGGTAATATGGAGAGAAAATTAATTCAGATACACCACTTTTTTGACGATAATATTGCAAAGAAAGTAACTATTGTAACAATTTAATTTACTATAAACTTGTTTCATTTTATAAATTATAAAAAAAAGAAAAATTGATGACGTATTATAACTATTTCACTCAAAAATAAATGAATTTGTATATGTACAGAAAAAAATTTCCTTAATTCAATTTACTCAATTCCTATTAAAAACCATATCAGTAAATTTATTCAAAATTTTGTCCAAAACCATCTCATTTATTTCAATTTCTTCTTCATTAAGAGAAAATTATAGTCTGAAATGTCTTAAAAAAAGGAAGAGGGGAAAATAATTCAAAATGAGAATATAATTGATCAATCTATGACGAACTCCTGCATCAGGATTTTTTTTTTTATAAAATTGTTGGATTTTTTAAAACTGACTTTTTTATATGTGGATTAATTTTATTTGGACCTAAAATATCAAATGAATACTAAACTTCAAAATCATTCATACCAGAATAAGAATTAAGCACAAAAGCTATTAAATAGGAAGCGAAATTTCAAATGCTGTTCTTTAAGCTTGTTTGCAATTTTTTTGAGGTCAATATTAAATATAAAATATTAGTCAAAATTAAATACACAAATTGAAAAAGTTTAATTGAGGACGTTGAAACAATTTAAAAAGTTCTTTGTCTAATATAGTTTTCAAATTATAACCGGTGTTAAAAATATTTCGATTTTAACTGGTAATTTATCCATTATTGAGGAAGAGCCATATGCTTATGATAAAATTTTTTAAATACCTCATGTAATTTTAACTATATAGATGCTGTTTGATAATAATTGATTAGTTTATATTAATTTGGTATGAATAATTTAATTTATATGGACTTTATTTACTTATTGAATAAATAACTAATGAAAATATTTCTAGGTAGATACATTGTTTAACATTGCCAGAAAATTTTATTCTCTGGTCTTTAAAAAAAAAAAAAAAGATTTGAAATTAGCTTTGATAAATCAAATACAAACAAAGAGTTACTATATATATATATATATATATATATATATATATATATATATATATATATTAAATATTATTATGTAAGTAAGATGTACATGGATTTTCCTACTTTCAGCTATAAACTATAGCTATAAAAATTTTTTTGGAAATTTTGAGTATAAAATGCGGTCAAATAATATTATGTTGCATTCAACTCCCTATTTCATCGATATTGTTTCTCCTATTACATTATTTAAAATACGTCTAAAACTAAAAATATTTTGCGTTGTCTTAGAAACTTTTTAATTATAAATATAATTATTTTAATTTAAATATATTTTTACATATGCACCAAGGAACATTTAAAATAGCTGAAAAAAGGACGAAGATACAAGCATGAAATTTTGCAAATAAATACAATGAGATCTGAGTTTGGCGTCATTGCGCATAACCACATTGACGGATGTTATTCTACAATTAGGAGTGATTCTTGTATTAACCGGTGCAGAGTGGAAGATTCAGAAACGTTGCAAATATATGCCAAAGATTATATGCTAAGAGAACTGTAGTAACCGAAAAATGTCAGGTAGACGCAGGAGAAAACATTTCACATAAATAAGCCATTTTGAGAGGGGTTATATTGTTTGCTTGAAAACTGCTGTCTTGTCAACGCGCCATGTTGCTGCTAGGTCGATCGTTTGGAATTTGCTTTCAAAACATGTTGGGAGCAATGAACACGAGATGGTACCCACGTGAGACGTACCGTGTTTTTCGAGAGGCCAGGAAGATGACAAGGCAAAAAGATCGAAGGATCGTGTGATAAATATTTATGCATCTCATATAACTCGTTTCATAAAACCGCAGATGTAGTGACACCATTTATTCCGCACTCTATTTCCAGACGCTTTACAGAATATCTGTGATTTAAGCGCATATTTCCTATATTGTCTTCAACACCGCAACGTTGGTGACTCCTTCTACAGCCGTGCCAAGCCCAAGTGATGTGGAATGCTACAGATTGGTGAAACGTCGCATTTAGTGATGAGTCCCTGTTAATTTTGAAGACAGATGATAACAATGTATGAGTGTGAGGTGCGCTGATGCACGATAAAATTCCACTCACACTTTTGAGCTGCAAATTGCTCGTATAGTTGGACGCCTTAGACTATGATAGCCTGTTTGCTCTAGCTGTGGCAAACGAGGCCTTAACGGACCGGCATTATGTTGATGTCATCCTCCGAAACCCACCAGGGACATTTCCTAAATTCATGGGTCTTTCATGGGCGATTTTCACCAAAATAGTACTCATCAGTAAACAGCTCGAGTTGCTCAGGATTTTATACGTCATGTTTATTTCTTTGTTGGTCAGTCCGTTCAATGTAATTGTTCCGAGAGAGTATGTTTGCTACCAGCTGAAACGTCTGATGCTCCCATGTCACTCTGTACATAATTTGGACTAGGCTGTTCAAGATTTGTGGGCACATTTGTCTCAAGATAATATTTAATAAAGTGATCAGACGTTTAATAAGCTCTATTCCGGACAGTGTGGCGGAATATATTGCAGATGCGAGGCAATATGCAAATAAAACACGCTACTAAGTTTGCACTGTATATTTGCATACTTATACAAACAGCATTTATTTAATTGTTTTGATTTTTGGAACAAGTGAATCTCACATCTGTGTCATTATTAAAATTTTTTATTTAAACTCTTCATTCTTGTTACGCTGTTTTCAATGTTTCTGGGTGTAAATTATATGAAAAATTGAAATATCCTATGTTGAACGTTATGTTTATGTTCTTTGTTGAATGTGATATGATAATGTTAATCCCAATCTTTAGTTTAAATTTTTATACTTATATAAACTTTAAATTAGAAAAATTAAATATCCTCTGTTGAAGTAAAATGAAAATATTTAATAATGATATTTAAAAACAATTTTTTTCACAAAAATCTATTTTTTTACATATAAAACAATTTTAAAATCTATACATTACATGTAATTTTTAAATTAGTCTTACATAAAAGGTATGAAATCTTAAATACATTGTGAGAGTGGAAATAAAAGCTCCAATTAACAGTAATCTCACGCAAATTCTTAACAATTATCTGCATTAGTAGAAGAAATTCCTCTTAGATAGAAATATGTTTCATAACAACATTCAAAATCTTTTTGTTTTCTCCTTTGAAAATCTAGAGACAGATTTGGGGGATCAAGGTGTAATAATATATGCAGTGTTTTATGTAAATAAGGTTAACTCTATAAATATAATTAATGTCGCTCTATAAATACTATATAAATATAATTTCTTAACAAAAATGTGTATAGTTATGCTCAAAATAGTACGCATAATGAGAAAGCCAACAATTTACAGATGTAGTTCTCCATAGATATTGAAAATGGTTGATGAAACAATTTTAAAAAATGAAATTTTTTAATATTTTATACTTCATTTAATAATTTAAATAATTAATAAGACATATTTAAAATGATTCAGAGCAAGCTTCTTACTTCTGTCCATTTGAATGACATGTGAATATTTCAGAACTAAATATCCGCATCATCCATTAATAATTCGTTGAAATAGTCACATCATTTAAAAATGATGTTATTATAGAATAATGCGATGGGAATAATGTTATTTTCCCAAATAACATAATTTTTTAAACATTTTCATTTTATCTTTATCATTAAGAATATCCTTAAGAGAAAGAAACATTTTAACTAGTAATAAATAACAAAGCCCTGCTTTTGGTTGAAAGATTTTAATGTTTATTTTTCCAAAGAAAACAACTCCAGATACATCTAACCGTTATTCGAAAACGAATAAGGAATACACTGTCAAGCGATGCAGGAATTTATGTGGACAATCTTAAAAGATCAGTTTCATGCTTGATTTGTTCTTATGCAGAAATGTTCGCAGGCAGGAAATTGGAAAGTCTAAGTTTAACATTCAGCTCGAAATGAAAGAGTTCAGCAGTTTCTGATTGAAAACATTTTGTATTCTGAAGGGACTTTTAAAAGTAATAAAAAAAAGTGAGAAGTTCCAAGGCAACTATTCAGCAATTATATTTAAAGAGAAATCCATTTATGATGAGAAAGAATATTTAACACACACGAAGCATTGATTAGTAACAAAAATCATTAAATGGGCTATATTAACATACTTATTATGCATATATATTTATAAATAACCGTAAGTATTTATAACCTTTTTTAGTGAAATTTGATTTTACAAATATGACAGTAAAAACTTGGGTTATTTGTGAGCGAAGATTTTTAGTAATGTGAAAAGAAAATTTTGAGAAGAAAAAAATGCAAGTTTGATACAATCAAATAAACAAAAACGATATATTTGTTTAATTGTTTTAAAAATTAAAAAAATTTGAAAAATTATAGAAAAAAACTATTTTTTTGCTTATTTATATTCATTAAGGTATTACTTTAACTACATTATTTTTGATTTTACATTAGTAAAACTAAGAAATAACATGTTTGAATAAGTAGACCTTTGGAGTAGAATTTAAAAACCAATCTAGTTAAAAATTTATATTTGAGTAATTTATGTCATTATTATATATAATTAAAAATTGAATCATATTTCTTAAGTTTAAGTTAAATTTAGTTATTATGTGAAGTGACGTGGCATAGTGGTAGTGTTTGTAGTGTTTCATGCTTCCAACGCACTGGAGTGGCCAAATGTCAAACCAGCCTTTCATCCCTAGAATGGGTCGATAAAACTGAGTGCATGTTTGAGAACTAAAAACCGTGTTCACACGCCAGAACCATTACTCCAGAAAATATATATCTGCAATTTAAATTTTGACCCCCTCCCCCTGATGGTCTGTAGTGCCACAGAGTTTAGTTTATTTATGTTATTGTGTAAGGTATCTAAAATAAAAATTTATCTTTATTTTTGAATCTCAATGAAAGATGGTATTATACATTCATGAAAAATATTTGCTCGAAGAATTAATATTAATAAATATATTTGTAAAAAAATTGTTTTGGATTAAAATTGCATGTAATAATCTTTAAAAATAGTATTACATGGTGAAAAACTGATGGCAAACATATTTAATCTAACGTATGTCAACACTGAAGAGAAGGATGGGATTTAAATTTAAGTTTTTTTTCAAGTCTTTTTCAGTTAAATTCTTAGAAGTGGCAGAAAAATAATTCTGTAAATTTATTTTACTACTTTAAATAGCTAGTTTTTTGGAAGAATATTGCCAGGAGATTTTCATTAATATTTCTTAGATTTCATGGGAAAAATTTAATATATATATATATATATAAATATAACTAAATTAAAAAAAGTGGAGTTAATCTATTTAGTTACTGAAAAAATGTCCATATATTTATGATTTAATAAATACCATTATCTTTTGAGATTTTTAATTTAAAAAAACTTTTATAAATTTTGCATTTATTAAATGTAACAAACATCATTTGCTTACCCATGGTTTAAAAAAATATGTTATTACCAATTTATGATTGGGATATATCTAATTAAACATTGCCAGAAATAAGGAATTTTATCTGCATTACAAAATAACTAACGAATTTTTACAAAACTATCAAAAATAACATACTTTTTATTGCTATTTGAGTTTATAATAATTCTCATAAAAAATCTTGAAAATGTAATATCTACTCATGAAGTGAGTAATTTAAAAGAAACGTTATTTTCTAAAATTTTAGCAATGTTGAATAAAAATTGATTGATTTTTCATTTGTATATAGAACGCCAATAAAGATTTAATGCTTAAGATTTCAAATGAGTAATTGCTTCTGAAAATAAATGTTTCATCAGCTTTTTTGAACTTTTTTAATTTTGAATTTTTAATTAAATTTGGTAATTAGAGACAATATTAGGGAAAGTTTTCATTTAAACCATCAGTGAATTTGTCAAATGTCATATGCATTAAAGAAGTAACTTCAATTTTAAATTTAATTAAGTCATCGAAATTTAATCCTAAGAATAATATGCTAATACATAGTTTTACAAGAGTTTTGACATAAAAGTGACGTTTTAAGAAAAATTGAAGGTTGACTTAAGATGATTTAAAATAATTAAGTTTTAAAAGCTTGTAAAGTAAATTAAAAGATGGAAAATAACCCAAAAAATTTAAACAAACTTAATTTTAAGATGAGAATATAAATGTACTAATTCGAAATTAACATTATTTTGCAGAATAATACATAAGAACTATTATTGAACTTAGGATTTAAGCATATACTTAAAATAATTTTCAAGTAAAATATTTTTTTTTAGAATATCAAACATATTTTTACATTAGTGCACATAATAATTTTTTAAAATCATTTACATTTTATTTAACACCATTATTGACTTTCATGGAATGAAAATGTCAAAGTCTATAGAAATACAGCAATATTTAATAATAGACTAATATATAGCTAGACTTTTGTTTGGATTGATACAAGGTATCCAAATAAAACAGCTAAAATATTTTGTGTTTATAACCGTTATGACCTCAAAATAATAAGCAAAACTTTTTTCACGGTTTCAGATTCAAATACATTTTGACACAGCAAAGCGAAAAATGAAGGTTGTTTTAAAACTACCTAACAGGATCCAAGCAATCATTTTCCAATGGGACATTTTTTATAGAAAGTGTGTCTTATTTACCTGTTACTAGGAAAGTATTTCTTCCTTTCTCAATCTCAAGCACCCATCTCGAAAGAAGTGCATAGGTGTATTGAAACATAACAACTATCATCTGTTTCTTACCACACCTGACCACCATGAACCTAGATTCAAATAGATTTTGCATTGCGTAGATGATTGATTAACGCCTGAGTGCTATAGTGAGGGATATTATCATATTCATGTGTTGGTAATTTAAGGTATAAATTTCCTTCTAGAAGAATGATTATAAATAATGTGTCTTATTCAGGTTCAAAGACACCTGGAAAACTCATAAGCATCCATTCTGGCTGATGGGCATGGACGAGCTTGAAATGCAAAATCCATCCACAATTGTTCAACAATGGCTGGGTTGGAATGCAAGATATTATGTTCCGATGAGCGCTACCCTTTCATGGTGGGTTCAACATTCAAATATATTTAAAATTTTTCAAAAAGCGTTCGAAAGTAAATTCCCAACCTTAGAAGAGTCACAATGACTTTTATAAAACTCTATGTTACTAATAATTAGGAAACAAATTAGTATTGTACTTAGTCAACTACGTTTCAAAATATTAATAATTAAATAACAGTTTTATAAAATTAACTTAATAATTTAAATCAAATAATGTTATTAAAATATTTTGACTTTCAAGATATATTATCAAAACAAAAAAAAATATTCGTAGTTTACAGAAGTTTCTTTTTTTTTAATTTCAGTATTTCATACTTGGAAATATTCAGAAAGATTAACGTTTATATTTCTAGAGTAAAAATTTAGAAGTTAATTTAGTTTAGTTTGTTGTAATCAAATATAAAAAATATGTTTTCAATACTTTATATTTTTAACTTAAATATTAAATTTTTGTTTTATAGTGATACACGGAAATAAGTTAAAACTTTACATTTAAATAAAAACCATTTAAAAAATTTTCTGAAACTCCAAAAACAAACCTTTTTTATTATTTATTGGTTTATATTACTTAATTTTCAGTAATAATGCAAAAGTGTAATTTGATTCTAAGGTTAATTGGGATAAAGCTATTACAAAATGCAACTTTTTCTTTTTGAAATATTGATTTTCTTCTGTAGTTACATATAAATTGTGCTAGGTCAGGTAAAAACATATCTATAATATATCAAATATTTGAGTTAACTATTAGAATATTAGTTTCTTAGTAAAAAAAAATTAAAATTTTTATGTCTTAATCATTCCATCCAAATGTAGTTTGATGTCAAGTTAGTCTCAATTAAAGAAATGAGTTCTAATTAAAGGGGTTAATACTACCTTTCATCTATAGATGTTAGAAGTCTAGGATTCAGGTATAAAGCATAGTAAGGTTACATAATGAACATTAAGACGTGTTCCTCTTAAGCATAAAATTTAGTTCGTAAATGATTAGAGATATTGTAAAATAAGATTTCTATGTAAATATTTAATATTAATTATAATTAATTTTGATCATCACAATTCTTATTGATATATTTTAAAGTAAAATTAGTATTAGATTAAGTATATATATATATATATATATATATATATATATTAAATATATATATTTGACGTTACAAATATATTGATCTGTAGTTAAAATATAGATTAATATGTGAAGCATTTTATGTCATCGAGAATAGAAAATGCTACTGTATCAATAGATATTTTTGCATGATTTGCCTTAAATAACTGAAACATCAATAAGTAACATCAAATAAATAATCAATTCTGTTCTGACTAGGTAAATATTGTTCGTTGTTTGCCTTGTGTTAGCTTAATAAAAGATTAAAAAAGTTCATATCTGAATAATTTATTAATATAACCACTAATATTCTGTGCTTTGATATATTAATAAGAAAAAAGAATTATGCATAACTGAAAAAAGAAAAAAAACTTGCTTTACAAGGTATTTTATAAGATTTACTCTCATTAAATTTGCTTCAAAAGAGCAAATCTAATGAACTTTGGAAGAATAACGGGAAAAAATAATTATATACTTAATTTTTTAAGCAATTGTTAAAAAAATTGATAAAGTATAATGATACCTTAAGGCTGTGAATAAGCAAAATTTATTGGTTTTAAAACATACGCAGTTAATAGTTTTTTTTTTATCTTTCTTAAGAATATTTTTTCTAATTATTATAACACATAAACAATTTGCATAAATTACGTCAGTTTTACTAAATGTATTATTTAACCATTTGCTTCAATTGTTACTCTTTATGAGTGTGGATTTTCTCAGATGCATCAACTTTTTCTTTAAAAGAACTGCAATCGGTGTCTGATATATTCTGCAGTAGTTGAACTTATGTCAATACTTTTTTTAATTTATAAATCATAAACTTCCCAAAGTAAAGAGTAAATTAATATTCATTCCGATTTCTTATTAGAGAACTTATTTAACTATAAAAAGGGAAAACATACATTTCTATGAAGATTTGTGCAAGAACAAATTAAACTCAGTTTGATGAAATTTCTTTAAAAAGTGCTTAGATTTTATTAAGGGGAACATCAATTTTTTAAGTTTGAGATATTTATGTAAACATGTAATATATGCATTTATAAATTAAGTGAACAAGTTAATATAAATGTGGTTACTTCCATTAGGGAGTTTTAAAATAAAAACAATATATTTTAAAGAAAGTTTACCCTAATAGTCCATTTTAAAAAAGCGAGGGATAAAAATGCGAAAGATTTTAAGACAAAAGATTCGTATGTATAAACGAATCTTTTATCTTATATTTCTACTATACTAAAAATGTGAAAACAATTTCTTGTTAAATAAGGAAACAATTGTAAAAATAAAACAGACAATTAAAATTTTTTTATTGAATTTCAATGCAGATTTTTAACCTAAGATCTTATAAGAATTTTGTTCTAAAATAAACTATTCACGTGAGTAGTGTGCATATGAGAGAGCTGGCGCAGTGACCTTTAGACCATAAAGCACACCCATTAAATTTCCACCCACTTTTAGAATCAATGGTGTGAAAGCCACCCATGAAAGCCACCACAGCCAAGATATTAAATTTCAACCCCCTTTTAAAAACAATGATGCAAAACCACCCATTAAATTTCCACCCCCTTTTAAAAACAATGATGCAAAACCACCCATTAAATTTC
>JAPDSC010114146.1:115927-147017 GCA_026290005.1 Latrodectus geometricus
ATTCTAAAAGTGGGTGGAAATTTAATGGGTGTGCTTTATGGTCTAAAGGTCACTGCGCCAGCTCTCTCATATGCACACTACTCACGTGGGTGAAATGTATTTTGCAATTATCTTCTCGTAGCTTGTTTATCAATTTGCTCTGCTGAAAGATATAAATATGCATTCTCAAAGGAAAATAAGTTATATTTCGAATATATTTAAATAACTTCTGTGACTTAATATTCTTAATTTATCTTTTATTTGAAAATTTTAATTCAATGTCTGCCTGCTGAGAATTGTATATATTTTAATTTCAAGATTTTATTTTCGGAACTTTTTATTAAAACATTTTTATTATTTTTGAGGTAGAGTTGTCTTGAAATTACACTAACACAAATACAAATGCACAAACACGCATTTACTTTATTATATATATATATCAATTATTATAATTTTATTTCCGAAAATATATATATATATATTATAATAATAATAATTAATTATAATAATTTTATTGTTTTAAACATCGAGATACTCAGTGAGGAGAGGGAGAGAGAGAAATCACTCACATGAAACATATTATTGTGAAATTCAGCATCTTGGAAGAAGAAAACTTTATTCACAATTTAAATTGTTATTATTTTGTATTCGTTAACACATGCAAGCATTATCAAATAAAATGCAACAAATGCACCTTTTTTATTAAGATAATTAATGGTTATGATAATATTATAGATATGTTATATAAATGAAAAAATATATTTTCAATCATTTAGACTTTCCGTTAACAATACTTTTTGATAATACGTATTATTCCTTAAGAATTTGATATTCATGTCTATAAAAATCACTTATTTTACATTCTTTGAAAATTCGAAAATGTATAGATAACTTATTTAATGGTAAAAATATTTTCATTACGGGAAACTTATAATCAATGAAATAATATTTTAGGTTTTTAGAAAAGTAATTCCTTTCTTTATAACTAAGAGATTTTCTTATAGCCTTTTTAGACCATCTATCAAAATATATAGTGATTATCCGGCTTAAGGCGAAGTTGCTTGTAAAAAAATGCAATTACGTCTTCTAATGCGGAAAAAAGAAATTACTCTTTCCTAACAGCCTAATACAATATTTTTAACGCGAGGAAAATAAATATATGTTTAAAATTATAGTTCAAAATGTGTACATCTATCTTAGATTTATATTAAGATATACTAAGATTTGTAAGAAAAACTAATAATATCCAGACTTCAGAAGTACTTATTTTCAATTATTCGCAGACAAAATAATTTCTGTTGTTATTGATAAGTTATTTAAGTTTCCGCAGTAGTTATATATTCCTCCAAATTTTTTTCATGATTAATGTAATTTTATACTCAATCTTTTAAAATTTTTATTGTTTCAATGCATTTTCATGAAAACAAAACATATTACATGAAATCTTATTGAAATCGCTTACATAGTAAAAAAAAAAATAATTTTTACCAAAGTGTAAGTGAATGATTTTGAAATATATATTTTGTAACTAAACCATGCGTTGATTCTTTATTTTTAAAGTTATGTCTTGAAATTGGTAGTATAATATAATAAATAAATTTGCAAGCATCTAATTTTTTTTTCATTCCACTTATTTACATGCTTTTTTTAAGTAAGGAAATACTAGTTTGTGCGTAATTTGATAGTTTTAATCCAGCTTTGCAATTACGCTTTTAGACAAATTTCATTATTTTTATCTGTATGATTGAATTGAGGAAGAATCTCTTCATTTTATTGAAATTTCTTTTGTATAATAATGGGAAATCGACACGGCATAGTGCTGCGCTGGAAACAACCTTTCTCTTTCTGACATGCCGAACAATATGGAAAGTATGTTACGATTTGATGAAATAATTTTCAATATATAAGTAATATGAACAAACTTGCTGAAATATATTTTCTGTACTGTAATCTTTTTTGTAACTTGAAAATTTTTTTAGGCATGAAAGAGTAGCATATCTGTTCTTAAAACTATCTACAGGATATATAAATTTTAACGAACTTTCCCGAAAAATAAAATAAACCTACTCGATAGAAAATATCACAACAATGACAAACTTTGTTTTCCCATTAGTCATGAAAAAAGCACAATAATGAAAAGACAAGTACAAAAGGAGAACAAGCAATTATTATTAGTACAGAAAAGTGCAAAGAAGTTTAGTTCCTCCTCATTAAGAGATTGACATATGTTTGAAATTGAATGCAACATGTCATGAACAATTAATTGAGCAGTGTGGTCCAGGACATTGGCTTTGGACTTTGAATTCTTGAGCTGATTAATTCCAAGAACTCACTTGTTTTGATTACTATATCCGAGTATTTATCAATATCTAATTTGCACAACCGTTGCTGATAGTACTGAGACCCCTGTTGTAGCAGTTTCTTGAGATATCCTATACACACCAGGTTTTTCTAACGTTTGATATTAAATACGCTGAAGATGTCTGATCGGAATTAAGGCTTAGAAAAATTATTTATAACCCAAATAACAATGTTATCCTTTTATGTTTTCTTGGTTAATTTTTATTGTATAATAAGAATAATAAACCTTTTTCATTTCGTTTTCACGTCTTTTTGTTCTTATCTTTTATGTGCCACAAACACACTTAACGGCGTTGGTGACCATACATTGCTATTGATTTTCCTCCATCTAGATTTAATCTATTTCTCCTGAATGTTTCCAACCAGTGCACTATTCTCTACAAATTACATAATAAACTTTTAAAAGGATTCTTTGAAAAAATATAATTTCGTGCTCCTGTATGAAATAAAAAGGATTTTTACTGTTAACTGCAGAGTTATTTTAATTAATTTTAAATATTTTTGTTCCATGTTATTTAAAACCAGCCGAATATGTATTGTAAGATTATTTTTGAGATTAAAATCACTAGCTATGTTACACATTTTTAACATTTTGTTTTACTTCTCTATCAACATTGAAAAGACATTAGTGATATTAATTGATTTTCTATGTTTAATTTAAGTAGTTTTTTTAGGCATTTTAATGACATCAGCTATTTCTAAATATTTCGTATGTATACACTGATCATTAGATACAGGTAATATTATGCTAAACTTGAAAACAATTTTTGGAATGTATTTTTACTGTATTATTTATTTCTCAATTTTGCTGCTTTCGCAGAGTATTCACAGATTTCATCTTAATATCTTAAGTAAAATCAATATATTTACTTATTAGCTCAACCATTTGAATTTTATTTTCATATTTCATTCTTAATAAAATTTGTCCCTTTAAATTGCTCAAAAAATAATGAACATAAATTTTTCCAACATTTTCTTTTTTTTCTTAGTTAAATATTTTGTTTCACGGATAAATAAAATATTTTGCTATTTAGAATCTTAGACATCCACCACATTTTAAAATATTTATTAGTTTGAAAACTAAAAATTGTAAAATATACATACAATTGTTTTCATCTTTTATTTCAAAAGTATCCCTTGTATAGAAATATTGTAAGTACATAAAATCATAATTTACATTTAATTATAATTAATATTATTGTTATTTTCAAAAGAATATATATTTGCAATAACTTATTTGTATTCTTAAAATGTTTTTCATTTACTAATTAATATATAATTTAAGAATATTATAATATTTAAGAATTAGAGGAAAATCTGAAATTTTATTGGCATGTTTTAGATAATTTCAATATAGGATTATACTTTAAGGGAACATTTTTAAATAAATGAATAAGGAGAACAAATAATTTACACCATGATCTTATCATTGTACATATAAGATGATATGTTCTCTTGTAAAATTTTAGAAAAATATGTGTTTAATAAGGTGCTTTAATTGTAATATTTACAATAATTAAAATAACATATGTATATATATTTAAGTGTTTTATTTTATTCTATATTTTGTAAATTAATTGTTAAAATTTTAAAGATGCATCTGAAATAATAGTCACTTCATATAATTTTGTAAAGTTATTTAATAAATAAAAATGTTTTAAATCTTGTACATATAAACTTATTACTATTTAAATCATTACCGGAATTTAAATGCACATAAATATATTTCTGATTCCTTCCTGAAACGCAATCATATACTAAAAATTAATTTGTGAATATTCAAAAACAATTATTTGTTCTTGATTACATAATTTGTTGATAATAAATACTAGTGGATGTTGAGCTGTTCATTGAAAATATTTTTTCGAATTTTCATCGGTACAATTCCATATATTTTAATAAAATGTATTTTAATTAAAAAATAGCTTTAAAATATTGAACAGTATATTATGTTGAATATTTTTAATTCCTTGTAATCTTTTCTAATATCAAACTGATTAGCTTTAAATGATAAAAAATCCTCTTACAATTTTTTTTTGTTATTATAGCCTTAACCTTTAAAGAAGTTTTATAATAGACTGAAATTTTGTTTTAATGTATATAATGTTTCGTGCATGTGTTTATTTTAATTTCATTTTGAAAATGAAGGGAGAAAATGAACAAATCGTTTTCATAAATGCTCTGTGTTAAAACCGAAAAGATTTTCTGTTATTTTAATAACTAATTTTTGTAAATATTTTATTTTGCATTAAAAATTATGGTAAATTGAACAATTTAAATTTAATATTTATATTCAATTTTACCCCACATATTTTGTATGTAGTGAATTGTTACTGTTTTATTAAAAAATTAAATGATGAAGATACATATGGAACATTTAATTTAAAAATAGCAGTTTGAATTATCTGCAAAACTAGATAATATATATTCCACATAAGGTTTCTACCTACATTAAAAATTGAACTATTAATTTAATTAGATTCACAATATAAAGTAACTCTTCAATAAATAATCATTTATATAATTATTTAGTTATCATAGTTGTAATTTCTCTTCTTCAAAGTAGTTTGATACATTGGTTTATCAAAGATAATAGGAAACAAAGTTTATAACTAAACATCCAGAGAGGATTTTTAGATTAAGTTTTAAATCTTATATTTTATTTCCATTCTAAATAAATTTAGATTAAACATTGCTACCAAATCTTTGATCATTTGGTTTTTAATAAAGGTGTTACATTTTTTAATAAAAATTAGTAACATTTTGACAAAATAACATCATGAATGATAGTTAAGGAGATATTTATACAAATACATAATACATGCATCTATAAATTAAATGAGCAATTTATTTTAAATGCAGTATCTCCTGTTGTAGAATTTTAAAATAAATGCAATTTGTTTTCATAAAAGCGGACACTAATAGTTTCATATATAAAAAAACCTTTATACTTGAAAGTGATTCATTCATCTTAGTTATGTATTATTAATTATATTGAATAGTAAATGCAAATAATATTTTCAATATTACTGCTTACACTCCATTGTTAATTGTTTGATAAGATGTTTAAAAATTAACTTTATGGAACTCACAAAATCAATCGTAAGCTATTGGTAACAATTTATAAAAATTTATTTATAACAAGGTATTATATTAAAATCACATCATAACTATTTTATGAATTTTTTGTCAATTTTACACATAGTTCTTTAACTAAATTGGGTGCGTTGACAAATTTAAAAGTTCAAAAATATTATAAGAAATAAATAGAATTGTATGATTAAATATTATAAAGAAATAAGGGAATATTTTTATGTATAAAAATACTAAGATTTAAAAATTATTTATAGAATATTTATGAATATTACTGTATTTTGTCAGAAAATGCATTGATATTTCAATTTTGAGTAAGATTTTTTGTTGGATATGCATAATTACATACATTTAAAGAGTGTTTAATAATATTAAATGAATATATAAAATTCTTTTTTTGAAATTTTAAAACGATTCAAAGGCTTTACATTTCCTGTAAATTTAAATTCGAATTGAATATTCTGTATATGAAAAAGTACAGAAATAATTAAGCTTTTTAAAGTAAAAACGTTATATAATTAAGTTTTTTTATATCATATTTGAAATTCTATATTTTTATGTCATTTAAATTTTTAATGAAATTAAAAAGTAAATTATTTTAACTTTTGAATACCATTAAGAAATATTAAGATAGTCAGTATTCTTTGCTAAAATTGTCCATATATTTATATAAAGTTTTAATCTAAAGTTTTAATTTCTGTAAGCATTTTAAATAAATGTTTTAAAGAACTTAAAGACATTTGCTTTTACGAAAACTTAAATGTTTGAATAAAATTTCTACTTTTATAAGGGAAACTTAAACAACTTAAAATTTAAAGATATCATGAATAAGTTTAAAACGAAAATATTTAAGTAAAAGTAAACAGAAAATTAGAATGTTAAATTAATCACTTTTAAATTTTGATTAGTGAGATATTTATTAGAAAAATTAATAGAAAACATAAATATTTTTACATGAATTGATTTTTAGTGCAAATGTTCATTTCTTTAATATTTATTCAAAGCAAATGAATTATCTAACATTAGTCAGATTTATATATTCTAGAATTTCAGACAGGTTACTAAAGAAGATATTACAGTCGAAGGCAATTCCAAGGTGATAGCTGCAAAATGTGAAAATTGATTGGCTTTTAAATAGAAGATTAATTTTTCCTTCAACTTAAAGCTTAGTTTTAAATAAAGGCCTGCATTACGGAGGAAGAATATAACTGACATGAATTCAGCATTTCATTACAAATGCTCAAATTATTCTGTTATTTACAATATTTGAATTTAAAAGTAAAAAAAATGATTTTGCAAATAAATCTTCATTTATATTGGATCATGAATTTTTGGTGCAAATATTTTCCTGGCAAATTCATGTTTTGAAACAAAATATGTTTTTCATGTTAATAAAAATATGTATTTAAAGAATTTTAAAATTGGAATAACAATAAAATGGTATTTTAACAAAACACAACTATATTTTGATAAGTGAACAAAATTAATCAATAAAAATTTGTCTCTAGTTTTCTAGGATATTTGTCTACCACTATAGAGTTAGATAAATAAAACTACTGAATATTATCAGTAATGAAAATGTACTTCTCTTTAGATTTGTAATATTTTTAAAGTAATGAATTGTATCCCAAAATTAAGTAATAATTCTAAGCACATTATAGATTATTTTAATAAATATTTATAAGAAATAAACCCCTTCGCAAATTCTGTATTGTCAATTCATTAATAAGAATTAAAATAATCATGATACGTTCTAAATATTCTGCTATGTAGGTACCTCATACAATTTCAAAAGGGTGGAAAAGATCTTATAATTTACTATCAATATCATTGCAATATAGCAACACTACTTACATTATTCATAACATTTGTTTTCATTGTAGATAAAATGGTATGATTTGGCATACCAATAGGTTAATTGATAAAATCTTTGAATCTGAACTTTATATAAGCCTTAGTTTCAGGAATGTATCACGAAATACAAAATAGATAGCAAACACTTATCAGAAAAATATAAAAAAATGTGAGGTGCATCTTTTTTGAATTATTATTCACAACTTTTAACTTCTAAATCCATTTTTAAAGTAATTTTCATTAAATCTAATCAACTAAAATAGTGCAAAATATTATAAATAGAAAGCAAAACAAAAACATATATATTCCTTTTTTCGAGAAATCATTTATAAATAAAATAAATAATTATAGATTATTATAATTCTTATAATAATAAATTTAAGTTATTTAAGAAAATATCATTTCTTTAGACAATGATTTTGATTTCTGTAAAATTTGTAACTGTCTATAGAGTCATTTATTCTTACAAGAGAAAATTTTATTGTAATAATTTCTGAGTTCTTGTAATTATTTGCTATAATTTAAGATTATAGCAATATTTCTTCAAATTAATTAGCATAGATTTTATATAATATTTATATACTGATATGTATAAGATAATGTATAATTATATTATTGAAATAACATATAATTAGTTTTTATTAAAATTGTTGAGAACGAAACATTTTAAAGTTTTTTTTCCATTATATACTTAAAATTTAGTGATTAAATTTTTTTAAAATGAGAATAACAAATAACAACTGCACAAAAATTCGTTTTAAATGCTTGTATTATTTGTCTTTAAATTTTGATTTTCAAATTTACCTGCTCATTTTTGAAAGGAAATAATATTTTCATTTAAAAAAAAACTTTTCGATAAATTATTTGCTAACAACATCAACACATTTATATTTCAAATAATTTACCTTTGGCAACGTATTTTCAAACATTTATTGTCAAATTTTAAATCAAATGGTTATAACTTTAGTTTCTATTTATTAAAGGAAACAATCAAATCTAGTGATGTATAATAAACAAAAATCCATTAAAATAAAGCATTTAAAATATTATTTTTTTATAATGGTTTTCAGAATAACTTACATAAATTAAAATTTCTGGGCAATTATGCTATATTTTTAAGTCTTAAAAATATAAAAGACTTGCAAAATTTAAAAAATACATATTTAAAGGTATAGATGGTAATGTATTTATGTGTATCTCATTAAAATTATATGTAATGTAATATCTTATCTGTATCCTATTACAAGTGATCGTTGTTTTTTAATACATTTTTATGAGTAATTACATAAAAAATGTTTCATGTGCAATTTGATGCCATTACCATATATTCTCTCTTCACTGAACTCTTAAGCATGTAATGTGGTCACGAAACCAAATCTAGATTTTAATGCCAATGGATGAAATAAAGTTTTGATTAAGGCATGAACTATTCACATAATTTAATTATTCAATAAGGAAAACATTGATTAAGATAGATTTTATCAAGCCTATGGGCAATTTCTTGTAAGGTTATTTCAATTTTTTTAAAAATCTTACATTATTACCAAGCAAAGATTTTGAAGTCAACTTATTTAGTAATGTACTTAGCAGCTGCATCAACTGGCCCATGTAATTTTAAATTATTGATATAGGAAGACAACCAAGCTTAGCTACAAAATTTTTGTCAGTATATTGTCATCTCAGAAACATTATTTTACTTACAGAACATTGTGACCTCCCTGAAATTTATGTGACTATCCAAAATTTGTAAAATTGGTGATCATAGATTTGTTCAAGTTTAGAAACCACAAACTATCGCTTGCAAGTACTAATCGTTTAATCAGCAAAATATTACGGAACCAAGATTAGAATCTTTCTTAATAAAAAAAAATTCTTTGATTTGGTAGAACTTAAATTTTAAATCAATTAAAAATATAGTAAATTTCGTTGTTTCTGATTTTTTAAATATATGAATGCATTAACAGTGAAGTAAATGCATCAAAAATAGATATTTTTTGTATATTTTATCTAAAGAAAAATTTATGTTACGAATTAGTAGAAATATATTATTTGTTTTAAGATTAAAATCGAAAACTTTAGAAGAATTCTTAATGTAAATCATATGCATTTAATTTGATATCTTTTAATAGCACGATAGATTAATTTTATAGCCAATTTATTCCTTAAACTAAGTGAGAACCTGTAATTCTTGTTTAACACTTGTAGGAATGGAACTTGAAAAATGCTGTCTTACAACAGGACAATGGTATACTTTATAGTTATAGCATACTTTCTAAAGTATTATCTGAATCATTATTTTAAATTGTTCTTGATTAATAACATACTTCACTGTTCTTATTGAAATATGAACAATAATATATTTTATTGTTCTAATTGAATTATGTACTTACTTCATAGTTATTAATATTATGACATTCTTAAAGGCTTTTATTTTTTTGAAATAGATAAAATTTAATTTATTTATAAATTTAATAACTCATGGATTTTAGTTTTTTAAAGAAAAATAAGAATACCTAAATTAAGTATAAAATATGATAATTTACTTAACAGTTATGATAAAGTTATGATTTGACAATTTATTTAACAATAGAAACTAAGAAATATTACAAAACAGTTTTATATAGAACTATTTGAAAAATAGCTTATGCCAAACAAATGATATAAATGTTCTTATAAATGACAAAAAATTATCAAATTTTGTTTTTTGAATGTTTGTAAATATGTTTTGTGCATAATTTTTATTAATTTTTGCTACAATACCAATAGTTTATCAATTAAAAAATTTCGATAAACTTATTAATAAAAAATTTCTTCAGAAAAGAAATTTAGTGCAATCATAATACTTAGAACATTTTATTAATAGGCATATTTAAAATTGCCATGCAAATTTAAGATTAATTTATTTAAAGCAAACTGGTGATTTCATACACATAATGATTAAATATAATATATTTGAAAGAAAACACCAACTTTTTTGAGAAACTAAACTAAAAAATGGAGTGAATATTTGAATTATGACGATAAATTTCAAAGCTTAATATTTTCTTGTATCATTTTGACTATATTCATCAAACTTTGTTATCAGAAAATTTTCAGTATTCAATCGGGGCATACATACAGTAAAATTAACCACTATTTAAAAGTTATTGAATTTTTTCAATTTAAGAATTAATGCAATTTTGGACATATTATGGGAATTATAAAGCAGAACACCTACTTATTGTGTAGTTGAGTGTGATAAATGTTCAAAATGATGGATGTGGAACTTTGATGAAAGAGAATGAGAAAAGAGGAACGCAATCTCAGGTATCTACCGTGTGTATTAGATAAAGTCGAAATTAATGGAACTGTAGATTCCTTTGAGAATCAATTCTGAGATTTTCAATCAGGTATCTGCGCCTTCTTTCGGACATCACATTTAGTTTGTAAAGCTTATAAATTTCCAACATTTGGAACATTTTTTATAGATAATTTTCAGAGTCACGTACAAGAAATTGTTTTTAGCCATGATTTTATGTTGTGCCAGTTGCCAGTTCTATTTAATCAATAATGGTATATATATATATATATATATATTCTTCAGTGAATCATATGTCTTTAAAATTATTATTTATATCCATAAATGAGATTTCCTTTTGAGATAAAACCAGTTACCATTTAAGCATTTCATACTTCTTAAATTACAATATAAAATTTTAGTTCATTCATTATTTCAAGCTATAATTAACTCAGGGAACAACTTGCCGGATTTAAATTTTTTTATATAACGTCTGATTATTTGCTTGGTTTATTACTTTTTAGCTTTGCAAGGAATGGAATATGGTGGTTCACTCAGTAGGGGTGCCCCATAATAGAGTGGTTTCTTAAAATGTTGAAGCAGAAAAACAAAACAGAACTCTAGACTTGTCCCCCCCCTAATTTCAGAAGTATTATTTCAAATTGAAAACATTGATACCATGACCAATTTAGCATGACCCAACCGTTATAAATGAACATGTTGGAGCTTCATTTAGATTGTGTTTTGAGCTCATTATCTTCTGATAATGAAAAAGAACACCCTAACCAACAAGGCTATTCCTGCTACTTTCGACTTAAACATTATTTCTCATTCAACATTTTTAATCTTGTGCTTAAATAGATTCTCTGACACAAGAAATGCTTATTTTAATCTAACAACTTTATTCTAAAACATGTTATTTTCTCACACAATGGTTTAGTGGTATTAGTTTTGTTTTATATTTAAGTAAAATTAAATATAAAACATTACTAATTAAATATTGGAATTTCAAGCTTTTAACTCATTGGGTACTTTATAAACTATTAAAATTTAAGTGCAATTCTTCTACCTGCTTGTATATAAATTATTTTTATTAAAATTTAAGTATAGTTGAATTTTAATTTTGAAGGATTTACTCGGCTAGTATCAAAAACTGAGGTAAGCAAAAATTTTATTCCTTTTCATTTTAAAGTAAGTTTTCTGTTATTACATGCAAAAATGTTTTCAATAAATGTGCTTAAAGACGTAATACATTAACAGTCATATCATGTAAAACCATTTCAGATGAAGGAAAAATATGAAATAAATAAAATTTTTATTGAAATAATAGATACTTTCATCAATACTAAAAAATCAAATATTTTTCTCATAATAAATAAAATTTGATCATGTATATTTTAATTAATTATTATAATGTTTAAGTATTATTTAACTAATAATAATTATTAACTAATAAATTATATGATATGCAAAAAACAATTTCATGATATTATAAACACAAAACAGTTTCGTTATCTTAATGATTGCAGTAAAATCCATTATTTACAGAGAATAGTTCATATTTCAGATTATTCTTGAAACTTATGCAACAACATAGTATTTAACATCATAAGATCTGCAAAGAGTGTGTCAGTAACATCTATTAAATATTTTTATTAAACTTAATCGAGGTTCATTTTTTACTTTTTTATAATAAAATTATTTAAAAAAAATGTGTTTTATATAATATTGTTTTTGAACTTATTGTCTGTTCGCACATTTTTATATGACTTTATTTTATCACAAGGAAAAGTTATCTGTATAGAAAAATGTATTTTCACATGTTATATTTTTGGACGTTTTATTTATCGTCTCAAATTCAAAATTTTTGCTTACACACAAAATGGTGTGTTTAAAAAGCCAAAATGCATGGAAGAATAAGTTTACGCTCCTTCTGAAAAAAGTTGCTCTTATTCAGTAATTCAGAAAAGCTATAAAAGAGATGGTTTTTCAATAGCTAAAGCAGCAATAAAAATATTATAAATGTTAAAGGAAATTTCTACTAAATACTATTAAAAACAGCACTATTGCAAATATGAGATCAAATATAAGAGAAAACCACCCTTTTACTAAAAAAGTATGTAATGAATGATTTATATTATTCAATTTCAGTAGAAAATAAAATTTTTAACTGTAATTTTAATCTTAAAAATGGCAAAAAAAAATTTATATCTTTCTTCTTTCTCAATGCTATTTCTGGGGACCCAATTTCTGGGAGAGTACACTTCAGAGTTCTTTATGAAAACTATTTATAAAGAATAAATGAAAAAAAGCAGTAACATAGATAAAACCTGATTTTATTTAATAAATTTAAGCAAAAAATAACAATTTGTTATCACAAATGGAAAAATGTGATACTTGGTTTAAGCAATTATGCCATAATTTTCACAATAATTGAAAATATTCATGTCAGTCATTTCTATAAACAAATCATTGTAATTTCACCATTTTGAACAGTGTTCATTACATTTCTGTTATGTTAAGGTAGTTAATTTACAATTTAATAGTGTCATGAGAAATGCTATGTTACAGTAGAAATACGCAGCATTGAATCAATCTGGCTTGATTTGAAATCCAATTTTTTATTAGCAGAAAATCAATGAACTACGACTTCAATATCTATAGCAACAATATGAATTATATTTAAATACATGAATACAAAATACGATATTAATACGAGATACGGGTTAAATATTTATTACAAATTACTCTTATAAGCAATAAAAAAATGTGTTTTACTCACACAAGGACAATAAACGAAACATTATGTTGAGTACTTTTATCGTCAAGAGATTTCTTCTTAATCCCAACCACATGTGAACTAAAAGGAATTAAATGAATTCATATTCATGCAATTGACACGAAACATTGAGTAGAGTAATATATTGCATAGTGTAATATGTATGGTACTGTGATTACACTGTGCTTAGAACTTTTTAAGAGTAGTCAAATTAATTTTACTCATATACTTGCTCCATTAGTTGATATTTTATGATTACCAAATACCTTTTTTGTACATATCCAAAATCTTTGCTACTTGAAAAATATAAATGCATAAAGGAGCAATGAGAGATTTTTCTTAGATGATTCTTCTTTTTGAATTATTTTATGAAGTTTAAATTATTTAAACCAAAAAACTGAATGTTTTTTTTAATAAAAGCTTAATAGACTTGACATGAAAACTAGAAGAAATGAAAAAGTATGTATCACGATTTATTCATTAGCTGAGTGACATTGTTTAAATTAATTTAATAGTCTCTTCTTAATTTTTATGAAATATAAAAATTTGAAAAAACATTTTTCGTTTTTTATCGTTTGTTTTATATTTAAAATTGCATTTAATAAAGTGAAATAAACTTCTATTTCTTTAATTTATGAAAATGAAATAAATATTTAATACAGGCAAATACAGTATTTTGAATTTTTCGTTCTGAGAAACACTGTTTTTATGTTTGTAAAAATAACTTTATTCTTCATATTTTGTTTATTAATAAATATGAGAAAAGAATTCGATGAGATAAAGTTTTTATTGTTGGAATATTTATTTATCAAAATCTGTTTTATTTGATGAATTTATATAATATATAAAGTCATCAAATAAAACAGATACTTATGTTTTGGATGAGCATTACAAATTTCCATTTGAATTTCTGAAAAATACATGGCAACGTTTGAACATTATTGGTGCTTTTCCTATTTGGAAGAAAACAAATGAAGATACGTAAGACTTAGATAAAGAGATCTAGATAACTTCCAAGCATCAGGCAAAACGCCAAAAACCAAAGAATTGCCATTTTTTGCTGAACAAAACCTCGGACTTTGAACTCTGTAAGTTAGAAATAAAAATGGAGTATTGCAATATCGGTGCTTACTTAAATGCATCATTATTAGTATAAGAAAATATGTTTTTTTGTTTTATTATTCGCTTGAAATTTTTTATATAAATAAATAATATGATATGTAAATGCAGGAAATACCATTAAAAGTATGTAAGCGAATTTATCATAACTAACTTTTTTAAAAATTATGTAGGCATTTATTTGTACAAATTTATTTTGGAAAATGATTTATGTTAAATAAAAACACAATGCTTTTGAATGTGGTAGGAATTTACTATCATTAGTTACAAGGTAATACAAAGTAAAATATTGCTTATAAATGCTTAGATTGAAAATAAAGCATCCTGAAACAAATGTCATTTGTACATTTTTGTGTCCCCAAGAAGCTTAAGATGAAAATGTCCGAAATCTAAATTAATCATACATTGTTTTCATGAATACATGATTCTGAGCTTATTTGTATTCTTTTATTCCTATGATAAATTCAATTCATCGTCTAAAACAAAAGTTTTTGTTGTAATAAATTATACTCTTTTAAAGGAACGCTAATCACAAAGAAAAAATGATAAAATAATTAAAATTATTTAATTTTTAAAATTAGAAATTTTGATAAATATTTTTATAATATATTAGTAAAATCCATTTTGTGAAAAATTAGTACAGAATCATTTAATGTAATAATTAAGAGAGATATTTAATACATTTCAGACTTAATTTATGTATATTATAGGAAATTAAAATAAGTAATATATTCTATCTATAAGATTACAGAAAACAATTATTTATTTTACAAAGAAACAAATTAGAAAAAATCTTTTCATTAAATTTAATTATGTAATCTAATTAAAAAATTTTGTCTTCTCCAGTGAGTTAACAAAATTCCTTCTCAATAGTCTGTAAAATTTGATACTTTTAATAAAATTCCATAAGATTATAGAAAATGATTATTTATTTCATAAAAAAATAAATTTGAAAAAAAAATCTTTTCATTAAATTTAATTATATAATTTAATTAAAAATTTTGTCCTCTCCAGTGAGGTGACAAAATTTCTTCTCAAAAGACTGTAAAAGTTGATACTTTTCATAAAATTCCCAAAAACTGAATAAAAGATTACTTTTGTTAAGAGTATTAAATTGTTAAAAAAATTTATCAACAATACTTTATTAATAAAAACATAATAATGAAAGTTATATTACATCAAAAAACATAAAATATTTAATTAGTTACAGGAAATTGTAATTATATATTTTTATTATTCATTATATAATAAAATAAAACTGAAAATATGAAATTAATCATAATTAATAATTTGTTATATTTTTATTTAAGAATGCAATAAAATTTAATAAAATGGAAAATTTAATTTTTTACTAAAATACTAATTAATTTTATTAAAAAAAATATAATAGAAAATATTATACATCATAACAAAATATATTATTTTTTGGTAATTTTTTGCCGGAGACTATTTAATTAAAATTCCTTTTGCAACAATCTTTTTGAAAATGGTTAAAACAAATATATAAATTAAACATTGTAAAACTTATATAAATTGTACAGTGACTAGAATATTATGAAGTTACAAAAAAAACAAAACTTTCAATATTAAGCTAACATGTTTTCGTTAAATAAGGATAAAGTTTAAAAATATAATTCAAACTGGTGGCAAATGAAAAATAGCATCTACATTAATCTACGTTCTCAATATTTATTAATTATTAATTTAAATTAAAATAGAAAATAATCAATAATTTACTTTAAAAAAATATTCACTAAATACTGCAAATTATGGAAGATTAGATTAAATAAATTCTTTCAAAATATAAACATGATAAGCATTTATTTCATATGAAATTTTTTACGTTTGAAATTAGGAAACAAGTTCAATTATAATAGCGAAGAATGTTTAGATAAATTATGAAATAACAAACTTAATATAGGGGTTTAGTATGGAAATGGAAATTATTTATATATATGGGTACATTGACAATTTTGCAATTTATTTTTTATCTTTTTAGAAAAAATAATAAATGCAGATAAATTATTATACTTATGTCATAAGATTCATGAATTATGCATATTTATCTAATTTTGAAAGCATCCTCTTTAAGTTAATCAAAACTTAAAATATTCTTACAATACAAAAATTTGAAACATAATGCATTTAAAATTACATAACTTTAAGGTAAGCTGTTTTTGTATTTTAAATATTAGATTTGAGAGTAAGCCGTTAAATTATTTTGGCTATCAGGTTAAAAGTTATTTTTCTAAAATTTATAATTGAACTGGTATTGAAAAAAACATTTTTTATAAATAAAAAAATTATTTATTTAGTACAAGAAAATTAAATTTTCAAATGCATCAGTAATATATACCAAGTTTTTGTTCTGTTATTGTAGTTCTTAAAATTGTATCTTTTAATAATTTTTTATGTTAATATATTTTAAGAAAATCAATAAGTTAAAAATAAATATGAGATATAAAGTAGCTATTGTACATCTAATTAGTTTATTTCTTTCTATAAATCACTCATGCCACATATGGAAAGATAAATAAATATTTATTAGAATTATTTTGTGAATATTTATATTTTTTAATTTTATTTGGTTTATAATTATTGAGAAGAATGAAAAAGTTTTTTTTTTCTTGCCGTTTTTTCAGATTTATTAAAAATTCTTATTTTAACTTTTAGAGAAATATAAAAATGCACATAACAAATAGAACTTTTAAACATTAAAATTAATGACTCTTTTTAGATTTAGCACTATAAGAAATAAAAGCACTGAATAAACCTGAAAAATAAATTTCTCTCTTGAAATAATTTTTAAAAACACCTTGAAATTTTAAAGAATCTTTCCACAAAATTTAGTTTTGACAAAATGAACCATTGCCTCTGGGGACAAGATGAAAATTAAATTGTTCATAGTAGTACGAGATTTTTCAAGTACTATTGTTTACTTTGAAGTTAAGAAAAAATCTGTGTTCTGCAAGAAAAGGAGAAAAATCTGAAGTGGCTTTTACAGTTCCTAGAAAATTTAAAGAAAATATTCCCTTTAAAAACTCTCAGAAATTTATTTAGGGTTTTCATACCATTTATTCATTTTTTGCTATTTTTATTTACTTAAAAATTATCTATACGTGGTGAGCTACAGTATCTTACTTGAATTTTAACTATTAAATTTTAACGTCATATTTGAGATAAACTTTTTAAAATTTATTTCTCGTCTTCCTATGCATTCTATAAGGCATGCTGATTGGATAGAGAGAATTAAATTTCGTATTTAACACATATTTAAAAAATATATGCCTTTCTCATTGTTCATAATATCTATATTTATTTATGTAAATAAAATGCTATGTACTATTTAAGACAATTGAATGTTTTAATATTTTCTTATAAAAAAATATTTCTTGAATAATCAAACTCTGCTAAGGGATTCAAGTGAATTATTTGAACGAAACTATGCTTTAAATATCCATACTTAAGAAAAAATTATTAAAAGTGTTAAAAATTAAATAATCTGAAAAAAATCAGAAATTATTTATTATTTTGTATAAGACAGTTGAGTTAAAATAAATGATTGTGTGGATGAATTTATATAATGAAATAAATTGCATTTTGCTCTAGCATAAAATAATTTTTAAACATTTTAAATATTTACTATATTAATAAAAAACTGATTCACATATGTTAAAAATACTTTGTATTTATAGCATTTCTCACACAAAAAGGAATTATAAAATAGCTAAAAAGTTCAATTTTGAGAAAAATAAAATCTAAAAAAATTGTACTTAAAATTTTCTTGTGAATAAAAATTGAATATTAATTAAGAACAGCAATTTGACACATGTTGAGAACATATAAATAATAAAATAAATTTGTGTTTAGTTCTTTATTTTTAAGGTGAGAGCTAAGGAATTTGAGTAAAGTTGCATTAATGAATGAAAAGGCGTATTTAAAAAGTATCTAGTTTTTAATATGTTGCAAAAGAAAATTAAATGTTATGTGAAATAAATAATATTCGTTGTGCATTTGTAGACGATAAACATTCTTAAATTTAATAATCGTATTCAGTAATAATAGTCTACATCATAATTAGAATATTTCTATCATACCTTAATTTAGTATGCAAAAGTGCTCTGAAAAATTAATATATTTGTGAAACTTACCAAACAGAAGTTGTATAAATGGTAATTTGAAAGATTACTTGTATGTGATCTACGATTGTTCGTAAATATGAAAGAAAATCTTTTCCTATTTCAGAATATACATTATATTTTTCAGAAACTACTATCATTTATTCATTTACTAAAAATTGCGAATAAATTATTTTTTATACATATGTAATTTACTTTTTCATAATTAGATTTCGCGAATATTAATTCACTTATTATTGAAAATGGCTGTATACAATTGTTTTCTAATATTGATTTATTTATTGAAACAATTATTTTCACACATTTTTTTATTTCAAGTTAACTCATATGTTATGCTACATTTTTTTCTTAAATACCTTCATTTATAAAATTTTTGTAGTCTTAGCTTTTTCTGACTTTAAGCAATTAATGGGTGCTGAATTTATTAAAAATATATTTAACATAATAATAGAAATTTTAATAACTAATAAATTAATTTCATATTTTAAAAGAAAAAACATTTAACATTTTCCTAATCTTTTCATTTTATAAAATTTCATTCCCAGATTTAGAACTTACTAAGAGTTTAATGACATATACTTTTTATTTACTTAGCAAATCTATATAAAAAAATTACAAGCAATAGTAATTTTCAAAGAAGCAAAGAATAATATACTTTTTGTTAATGAGACTAGTTCCTCAATAATTCTTTGACAATTCAGATGGATTAACTTTTAGGTTTCATATGTCCTAACGATATGAAGATGTTACATTCCTAATTCAATCAATATGGAAATTTCTAAATGCCACAATATTAAAAAACCACGTTTCATTGTTAATTTTTGCATAACAATGCATATTCAAATAATTTTTATTATGAAAATTGTAAATTTTACTTTCAATATCGTATATGTATTTTTCTCACGAATACATTAGACAATATTGAAGTAGTTTATCAAAGAAAAGCTGAAATCTTAAGCATTTAATTTGATGTGAATTAAAATTTAATACCTGCATTTATTAGCAGTTTTATTTCAGGAGAAGAAATTTGAAGCAAATAAATTTAAAAAAAAATTGTCAGAAACGGCAATGTTCATAGTTTCATTTTTTCCATTAACTAAACAAAACGTTTGGTAATATTTGAATGGTAGTTTTGAAGCAAAACACTGTGTTTTTAATTATTTGCACTTGTACTCCAGTTTCCCCATTATTTCAAAAACAAAATAGAATTTTTGTATTCAATTGAAATATTTTAAATTATATAAAATGAGAATAACACATTGTATGATTAAGAAAATTTACAGAAAACAGTAATGTCAAATTTTTGTTAATGGTTTTTCCTTAAAAATATAATTCTTTTTTATGTAAATATAATTAATAGATTAAAGTTATTGGGAATCAAGTTTGATCAATGTTTTCTTAAGCAATAAATTACTAAATATGTTACCATCAAACAAAGCTATTTCAAAAATTCAAAAACCCCTTTATCACTGACAAGCACTTTATGGAATAAAATACTATAAAAGTTTTAATAAACAATATGATTATAACTTTTATGTTTGATTTCTTATCCAGTAAAAAAATGTAAGAACTATAATATGTATATTGGATGTTTATAAAAAAAAGTATCTCTATAAAAAAAGTATCTTTATAAAAGAGAAAAGAATGTAGGTTGCAAATTTTTGACTTTCATAAACACATTAACATCTTAGATGTCAGATCAAACATCATTCTCTCTAAACAAGTACCAAGGTTTCAAAACATGAGCATGTAAACTTATAATGAAATTAATGTTAAAAGTAAGCAATTAAATAATATTATTATCTTCTACAATATCCTGTTGTAATGATTGTGTTAAATGATTCATAATGGATTAAAATTTAAATAATATTATATAGATATATTTAATGTAACAGATATTCTTTGTTCATATATAAGGTAAATAATAATATATTTTATAAAGGCTGGAACAAATTTACTTAATTTTGTGCTATAAAGAGACAGAAACAAAATTTAAAACTAAATTTTAATTTTTTGAAAATAAATTGTTTTTAATTACATAAATAATTTCTTGCACATATATCTCTTCGTATAAATGTATTCGTATTTTTGGAAATTGATTTGTTACTTGTATATCTTTTAAATTAATGAGAATTATCTTACAGATACAATTAAAAATATAAGTTTTCAAAATGAAAGATTTTTAACTTATCAAAACGGAAAATTTTTGTAAAGTTTAACAATAAATATTATAGTGGTTTAGAAAAGACAGCACTTTTTAGTGAGATTAATACTTTATATTTTCACAATGAAAGACAACAATGAGAGAGAATCTATTTATTTTAACATTTCAAAAGCATAGAAAAATATGTTACTTACTGGAACGGTGACCATTTGATAAACAAATTGTCATCGTTCAAAAGTTTGTTTTCATTACTCAAATAAACATTTTTCAGTAACAATAAATTTAAAATATTTTTTCTATTTTTAACTTATTCGGCTTTCATTTAAAACTTTCATATAACTCAGTTTAATGTATACACAACTCATAATGTAAAAAAAAAGACAATATAGCAATTTTATTATAATAAAAATACTCTGAAATTCTTAGAAATAAAAAGTAATTTGATCATGGAAAAATCGTATTTATAATAAATCAATTATAAATACTTAACAGATAATACTTATGACCTATGATTTCTATTTAACAGATAATGCCTATGATTTCTTACCAAAGTTAAATAATATGTATATTACGCATTACCATTTTATGCTGAGGTATTTCCGCTTTGTAAATATATTATGTCATTTTAGCATTAACACAAGGATATTCCATAAGAAAATTTATTGGAATTTTGTTTTATAATTTTATTATCTAATAAAATTTTGTTGAAATATTCAATATAGTTAAATAATAATAATTTCGAGTAAGATAAAATGTTAAGTTTGTTACATTGTGTCATTAAGTAATGTCTTTCCTAATACTTAGAAAAAGAAATAAACAAGAATGCATAAAGTTTATGGAGGGTTTATCTCAGCTTCATATCCTGAATGTACCATGCGAATAACATTTTAGAAATATATTATGGGGTTATAAATCGTAGAACGATGTCTATATAATAATGATCCCGGCAATATTTAAAAAAAAACGATGATAGAATCAATTCTAATAGTTTTCGTAAAGATTACGATCCAAGAATATCGTTAAAAATAAATGAAATATTTTACATATATTAAAGTTACGAGCGAGAAAATTTATTATTGTTTTGATAAAAATATTATATAGAAGTCAATAGTTTAAATAATTAAATATAGAAGAATTCATAATAAAAGTAAGAAATGAATAAAAGTAAGAAAAGACAAAATTTATTTAACTATCGAAAGGTATCAAATATTTATTTATCCAACAGCTATGGTCTATCAAAATCCAATTGCATTCATGTGCGCATACTATCTTGTATAGAATACTCAATACTTTTTCAATAAAAGTCAAATTTAAAAAAGCAAATGACTTAATTTGACTTTAAGACTTTTGTTCATGGAAACTTATTGGAAATTTTATCATTTATATAGAAACTGCTCTCCCTGTTTTATTTATATTAAATATATCACTAAATTTTAAGTGAATAAAAACTTAATTGTCAATATCTCTAATAAATTATGTAACAAATTAATAAAAAAATACATTTATAAAAATCCCTAAATTCGTTATTTTATTTAATAACATTAAAAAAACATCCATTTATACATAAATTATCTAATTTTGTTATTAATTCCCTTTTATTGAATGGTAATAATCTATACATTGATTTTATCGATGAGGAACATACAGATGTAAGAAACTTTTACTTTCAATTATTATTGGTACTTTATAGTCTTAAATGTTACTATTGTTGCTTACAATTTCTTTTAATATGTCTTTTAGTATAATTGTAAATGAGGATAAAGTTGTATTCAGTTCAAATCATCAGAGAAGGTAATTTTCAAAGTATCATTCCACTATTTTGTCATTTTAATTTTAGATTTTCATCATATTCGTTGATAATGCTATAGAAAAAGCTCTTTCCAAACTTTTTTCATTTAATCTGCTTAGAAGAAAGAAGTTAAATTGCCTTAGTTATATGTCTCAAATAATCAATTTGCATATGACAAAAAAATTATAGAAAATCGGAAACCTGAAAGAAACGGAAAGGAAATCGTCTTCAAGTATGATGTGTGAAATATTTAATTTTATTAGACATAGAATCAAATCTTCTTTATTAAAGATTTCCTATAATCAATAACTATAGGAATATCACACTATCAATAACAAAATGTGATCAGGGTGATAAGGATTAAGAAATTAACATGGTTATTTAGTGTGTATCCATATTTCATATTTATGAATGAACTAATATAATGTTGACTTTTCATTGGTTTCTATTTCCAAACTTTTTTTTAATTCTGAATAGCCAGTGAAAGGCAGCTAATTGTTCCGAACTTTTTCTGTAGCAAATTAGTGGTTTTGCTTAATGCATACTACATTTTTGAAATTTGTGACAAATGAATATTATTTTACAATATAGTTCTTTTTTTTATATAAGGAAAACTAAAACATGCGCTTAATTTCCTTTTCTCAGAGTATTATTCACAATATTTTTCTGAGGCAAGTGAATACTGATTCCATGCAAATATCCATACCAAGATAGGTTTCAAAACCATGAATGTTTAAAATAAAATACAACAAATTATAATTTAAATAGTAGATTGTTAGGTGTATTTCAAATTCATTTAACAATTGTTACTTTATATAATTTTTTTCTATAATGCATACAAAATGTTTTGAACTTCTCCCCATTAACAGAAAAACAAAATTATCTACATTGTTTTTGTGTTACATTTTATTTTATTATACTGAGAGCATTTTAAATGTTTTTATCTCCACTTTTTCTTTTTATAGATCCATCAACCTTGTTCAAACAAAAATTTCAAATTAAAATTACAATGAGGGATTTATAATTCCTTAAAGTCTCGAAATTAGGAATTGAATGATAGTATCCATTATCTTTGGATATCTTTGCAATTTATATTAAATACTCTAGAGTCTACAGAATTTTAAGCTACAAAGAGCAAAGTATAAAGTTAATTTGAATATCATATATCAAAATAGTAATACAATTTGATAATAATTTTAAGCATTTCTGATAATTCATTATTGCAGTCATGTTTAAAAATTAAGAAAATTAAAAATTCGCAAATTTTAGATTTCTCACAATTATATCAATACGTTTCTTTTTTGTCACCTTCATACAAATAGAAAATTATCTTGGAAATGAAATCTATCCGGATTTAAACTACTCATAAAAATATTCTCCTAATAAAATTATTATCCTTTTTATAAAAATATTCTCTTTATATATTTTTATATTTTGAATTTTCTTTCTTCATTCTCATTTATCAACTCATTAGCTGAACACAATTAGCACAAGAAACTTTATATTTCAAAAAATTATTTCAAAAGTTACCATATTTGACTTTTATCATATTTTAAATTAGCATTTCAGAAAAATGCGAATGACCAATGTACTTACTAGGCTACCGAAATATATCATTCAATATATCCCTTAGGCTATACTATTCGTTTAAAAATTTATGTTTTATACACACAAATAATATTCAACATTTAATAGTAATGAATAATTATGAAATATAGTGGCTATAGTCCTATGTCTAAAAAGAAATTCAATGATCAGTTCTTAGTCGTTAAATAGTATTTACGAATAAGAAGAGTTCAGCTTTATTAATCCCTTTTTTAATATATATATATATATTACAAAAATAATATAGAAGAGGCATTTCTTTCATTTAGTTTTTGTTAACTAAATTCCTGAGATGTAAATTGATTTTTGTAATATAAATAAATTTATGCTTGAACAATCCTGAATTAAACATTTAGACAGAAAGAAATAAAATTAAGATAAACAAGATATCGAATTTTTATAAGAAAGAAGATTGCTTTTCTTAGTTAATGCATTTTTGTGAGATATTTGCTTCCTCCCTCAGATGGTAGACATAAAATATATAACATGAAATTTTATTCTGGTATTTAAATAATAGTTAAGCTTCCTCATAAATTTTATTGTAACTCAGTAAGAAACAATAAGTATTATTTTTAAATTTTGTTTCAAAAAATTTCACATTTATTAATGAATTTGGTAGGAGAATACTTATTTATATGATTTAAAGATATAATGGATTACAACTTATATTTTTAATCACTTTAGTTTTCATTAGTATAAATTACTGAAACATCGGTACAAGAAACTTTCTTCTTTTTTTTTTTTTTTTTTGTTAATACTTATCAGAGTAGGTCTCACCTTATTACACAGTACCTCTATAGACAT
Source organism: Latrodectus geometricus (assembly GCA_026290005.1). Classification (NCBI taxonomy): domain Eukaryota; kingdom Metazoa; phylum Arthropoda; class Arachnida; order Araneae; family Theridiidae; genus Latrodectus; species Latrodectus geometricus. Next base: position 140,891 of record JAPDSC010114146.1, read on the forward strand.
TTGACTTTGGCTTTGATTCAGGACAAGAAACTAAAATAGGTTATTTATACTTTTTTTATCTAATTATGTTTTTCATTTTATTAACTACAATTAATTGTATGCATAAAGAAAATCATAAAAGATCTAAATTATAAAATACATCGATTCTTCAAAATAAATGACGGTTCTAAATGCATTTGTTTATATTTTATATTTACGACAAACGTTCTAAACATGGACGCAGTTGTCCATTATTTTGTGGATTATTTAATTTCATTATCAAAATTTATTGCCAAAATTATTTTCGATAATTTATTTTGTTAATAATTTTAGATTACTTAAAATTTTTCAGTTAATTTTCATTGGAATTAAAAGATTGTGCATGTATTATTATAGTATTAAAACTTGGAAAGCATCTATGGAAATTTAACAGTTAAAAAAAGTAATTTGAAAAATTAAAAATATTAAAATTACAACATGAATATTGAACTTACAGCGTGAAGATATTAAACTGAAAATAGATACAAAATGAATATTTTAAACTCCGTGTTATATCATTTCAGTATTTATAATTACAGACTGGATTATAATATAATTTTTAGTAGGAAGTATATTTACAGTTTACTAAATAAAATATATTCTTTAATGGTTTTTCTGAAAACATATATGTTTGCATAATTTGAGAAGCAAACAAGATTAAAGAAATCATTTGAAAAATTCTTCAAAAGAAAATATTTTTAAGAGAAATAGTCATCCTATTACTACCAAAAGAGAGATATTTAGTTCTTTTGAAGCATGAAATTCTTGACTGTTATAGAGAAATAACAGAGAAGAAGATATTTCTGGCTTAGAATGCAATGTAACGATGACATGAAATATTTATTTTCCAAGAAACATTTATCTTATCGCTTGTTGTTAGTAAATACAAAATTCTGTTGTAAATGTTTCCCATTATTTTATAAATGCCATTTCAAATGTTTTAAATTAAAAATAATTATAAGATATTAGAACTATTATAATTTAAACGCGATAAGAATCTTTTCCCTAGTATATTTATTTAGGTAATAGTTTTACAACACACATAAGTTAACAACAAATTAGTTATACATATTCCTGTCTGAATTGCAGGATTATGTACACTTGTGTTGAATATTGTCCTTCAAAAATTAGGAAGTATTGTATATACATATATATGTGTATATTATGTAAAGATAAATATATGTATACATATTGGGATATTTTTCAACGGAACTGGTTTTAGAATTATTAGATAATTATACATTTATTAGGTCACGGTGGCGTGGTTGGTTAGGACTTCGTTCTCGTTACCAAAAGGAGGTTAGTTCGAATCCTGGATTACCTGAAGATCCGTCGTGTTGACTAATAGCGAGTGGAGCACGTAAAATATATCGGTTCGCAATGTCCTCCATGTTCCCATTACAAATTAATACATTTGAAGATGGTTGGAGCCAGGCTTTGGGTCTTCACTGGTTTCAATCTCTAAAAATTAGAAGATTCAGATGCTGCTGCCATCTCTGAGCCAAATGTTGTACTTGAGATGAGGGTTTTCTATTCAAAAACGAAAGATGCTATCTCTCTGACTTCATTCGCCTAGTCTCTGACAGGCGAGCTTGGTGCTGCCAAATGTCATCAGAAACAACAACAATATATTTAAAATTCATTTCTTGTTCAACAAATAATGAGAATTACTAACTATAAATTCGTTATTTTTCAAACTTCAATTACCATATATCATCTTAGTCTGAGGAAGTAGTATATGTGCAAAATTCCATTGATTTGAAAGAAATTATGAGAAAAATAACAAGTTGTTGACATTAATAAAAAGACCTATATACCAGTTAGGGATTATTTCTTTGATAAATTCCATTCAAAAACTACAAATCAAATAATTATTTCTTTGCTTTAACACCACAAAATAATAAAAGGTTTGACCTACCTGCTAAAGAACAGAACATAATTGAATATTTTCAACGATAAATGATTCTGGCGTTTAAAAATACTCCAATAATCACTATCTGAGTTATTATTGATGTGAAATAAACAAAGACGTTAAAATGTTATATATCACGATAAGCAAGTATACTTTTAAAATTAAGTTCTTAGAAGGTTCAAGTATTTTTGCTTGGACTACACTCAAGTTATTGATTATTGATGCAAGAAGTTAAATACAATGTAAAATTAAAGAATGAAGTACAAAGTTATATAATTCGAGTAATAATATTGAAAAATACAAATTTATCAAAATTACTGAAAGTAAAATATGGTTTAGCTTGTTACTTCAGTAAATACTTCATTTTTATCAAAGCAAAACAGATATTTTCTATGTTTTGTAATCTAATGGACCTGCAGAATCAAACAAACCAAAACTATATTCCCAAGTGTATTTATTTATATTTACTAGCAAGTTTACAGATTTAGAGATATTAGACTAATGATATTTAAAATTACATTTTTCCGAATTTTTATATTTGAACTCTCTTTTTCAAAAAAATAATGTCATTGACTTTTAGAACGATGATTTTCTAACAAATTTTATTTGTGATAAGCTTGATCTGAAAATTCTTCAAGAAAATAAATTTTGCGTCACAAATTGTAAGCTGACTTCTCGTGGAAAAACTTCCTTGTTTTGTTCTTAAAACATAAAAGTTTTAGTTTTGAATTTCTAATATCATTCTCAATAATTCCATGGGTCACTACTTGAACTGCCTATATTTTGAAATCGTATTTTATTTTTATTTAGAATGAAAATGATGTGAATTGATCATGTTTAACCAGAAAGATATTTCAACTAAGCAACAACAAATCACTATTGAAAAATTACAAAAGAAAGATATAATTACAAGCAAGAAAGAGAATGATAGTCCCAAATTTTAAATTTTCTTCTGTTCTTCTTTCAATATTGGTGACAAATTGAAGCTTCGAGTACCAGATGCTTGAAGATTTTCCAGATCATGCAATATCACTTCAAGATTATGTTAGAAAATCATCTTTCTGAAGGATGACAATGAATATATATTTACCGGTAAAATTGATAACATTGAATAATCTATCAAATTTTCCGAGTTTAGTGTTGATTATGCCTAACTATTGATTTATCATTTTTATACCATAACATAGATAATGAATGGATCCATTTAGATAATAGAAATTGTTATTTACTCTTTTAGATGTTTTGACCAAGATTCTGATATCAGTTGATACGTGAAAGCACAAATACAGATATATAATTTTTGATTAATCTAGATCAAAAAGCAAAAGATATTGATTAATCTGTAAACAAGCCCAAAGGTCATCAATGATGAATACACACGATTCTCAATGAGTAGAATTATCTTCGTAATGAACTATTGTGTCACATTAAAAGAAATCAAAGATTGCCTTAATGCGAAATCGATTTTGTCTCACAATTCCCACGGGAAATTTTACACGTGTGCTGTCATTGGCACATGTGTAAAGTTTCACATGTGCCAATGACAGCACAATGACAGCAATCACTTATCATCGCTGATGTTTTGCAGTTCACTTGGAAGTAATGAGTTCGGATGGCTCGAAATGTAAATTCATTGTCTTGAGTAATGAAACTCGATTTTCTTTATAAATACCCATAATGGCCATAATCGAGTATGGAAGCCAATTGCTGCATATTTAAATGAATCTTATTTTTAAAAAAAAGCATATGTGATCTGCCTTATAAGCGTCAGAAGTCAACACATTTGATAGTCGTTGATCACAAATTATGGTACAGAGAATTTTATAATGCAAAGATATTTTGAAGAAAACTTGCTATCACTTATATATAGTATTTTTCATGGCAGAGTATCCAGTCCATATATGTTAGATAAATAGCGCTCACCCATATACAATAAGAGAATTTGATGAAAATTTAAGGCATGTTTTCACTATATTAGGTAAACTTATCATCAATTCATGTGTTTGTGTGTGACATATGCATTTCAATGATTACTAACTTTACTCGCATTTATTTATAATAGGCAAACTAAAATATGACTCTGTAAGGAATTGCTCTATTTACTTTCCATTGTAAAACATTAATGAATGAATAACCTCATTAAAGATATCTTCTCCTAAAAGAAATTTAATGTGGCAATATTTAAATAGCAACTAAAAGACTTCATTAAATTAATTTAATTAAAACACATTTATTTTTAGGTTTTTGCATTTTATTTTTTTAATTGATATTTTTTATTTCGTTTTTAATAAGAAGTGACATTGTTGAAAATTTTGTCTTATTTTTAGTACCAGAAATAATTAATATTTTATATAAATTTACTTTTGATCAAGTATTAAATATAAAGATATTTAAAAATTTTCAGAATTCCATGTTAGATAATGAAACTAAGTGCTATTAAGAAACACTCATAGAAGTATAATTAGCTTTTTAAAAAAAATAATTTTCAAATTTTTTTTTAAATAGTAAATTTTTACTACATTAAAATCTACTGTGAAAAGATTAAAAGCAGAAATCATATGAATATTAAAAAAAAAATCATTATAAATTTATCTATACAATAAACTACTGCTTATAGAACACTTTCCGCTTATTGAACACAAGTATAAATTATTTGAAAGTAAAATAATTTATTATAACATTTATTTTCTAAGTAAATACTGTAAGCATATTTTATGTTATATATTTAATTAAAACCCAACAAACTCTTATCAGAGTTTTCTTCTGTTAAATTATAACATAAGTAAGGTATGTTAATCGATTTACTTTCCATTATTGATTAAAATACAAGCTGTTTCTTCACCGCTTAGCTTGTAATCCAAAAAGTAAATACATGGGAAGCAAATTCATTTTAATATATTTGACTCAGGTAAACTTTATATTAGAGAACATAAATATGTAAATAACCATTGTGGAGAAATATTATGTAAAGAAAATTATTAAAGGGAATAATTCGAAATAATTTTCAAAAATGCTTCATCTAATCATAAACTATTATGCAAATATATTGGATATATATTTAATATAATATGAATTATTTTTTTGTTTCTAAAACTAAAAATATAAACTTAATAAAAATAATATATATATATATAAATCAATTTCGTGTATTTTTTATATTACAATACAATAGATATATACATTCATGCTTTAAAATGTACATAACTATATTTGATCCTCTTAATATCGTATAAGTATGCAGTATCATTTTAAGTTTACAATGAATACTTTTTTGTTTCATTTTGCTTTTGCTATCTTAGGATACGTAAAGGTTATACATCCCTTGCAGGAAAATATAATTTATAATTAGTTGGTTTTGAATTAATTTGTAATGCATTAGAAGGACAACAATTTAAGCAATAAAATTATTGGGATTTAATAACTTGTAATTGATATAAATTAGTTTAAAAATTTGATTCCTGTAAAAATGAATTAATGTATAGTTTATATAAAATAAATAAAGTGTTGATTAAAAAATTTATACATTATCACTAACTCTAGAATTTTTAAAATTAAATAAATTATTTGGATGTTTAACTGTATGTATGTATGTATATAGTTATACTTTTAAATAATTAATTTAATTTTAAAATATTCTCTTTAATTTTTTTCTTCTTGTAGAACGAAATTTATTATTCTAAAATTCTCTGTATACACTTAGGCTATAAAATTTCTGTGATAAGTTTTTGCCTAAATGGTTACACTTAGAACCATGTAAATTAATTATAATTCTGAATTCAGAACAATGTCTGCAGATACTGTGTTTTAAATGATTAAGAATTGAAGAAAATAATTGGTTTAAGATGATTTATAGTTTGAATGAAATATATATATATATATATATATATATATATATATATATACCATGTTTATATTCTTTTTTCTACCCAATGAATTATCCTTCAGATTTTCCCATGAATATTTGCAAGGGATGTGGTATGTACATTTTTTTTATGAAAAATCATGAGAATAATTATGTAAGAGAATATTGCTAGATGAATTAAGTAAAATAAAGAAGACAAATAGTCTTTCACGTTTCGAAAAATTGCTTATTAATGGTGACTGCTCAGTAGGAACTACAATTTCGAATAAAAAATGTTGCAATTACGACAGTAAATTTAACTTGGTTCTCAAAAGTTGGAATCAGAACTCACGCCC
>JAPDSC010114155.1:0-15795 GCA_026290005.1 Latrodectus geometricus
ATTGTTTTTTGCTAAATTTATACTATAAATATATACTAAGATTTTTTCAACCATTTTTCCTTTAATTTTGAACATGAATTATATCAACTTGATTAATTTCACCAATAAAGAAAAAGAAGGGTTAACATAATTTAAGCACTTCACAAGTCTTTAATATGCAATATTTGCTTTTACGTTGCATTATTATTTTATAAAATAGTTAGGTTGATTAGAAGTGGAGAGGATAATATCATTTCCTCTGAAAACTTTGCTTTCGCAAAAGCGTGCTTTTAAAAGAAAATGTTTCAAAAACACTGTTTTAAAATATTTGGAATATTTGAAAAGAACATCCGTTAACCTAGAGAGAGCCCATCTTTTCAACGTAAATCGCGAAGGTCATAGGGAAGAAAAATAATAACTTGTTTCCGGAACAGCGGGTTCCCATTTCTCATGGATTCTGTCTTCACTGTTCCGGCGATGACGTCTTTTTCTCCTGTAGGCGCACTTGGTAAACAGAGGGTTTTTTCGTGCGCATAAAATAAACAGTGAATTCCGAGAGACAAGACTTTTTTCACATGTGCTGCAAAGACTTGTGAAGTGATGAGGTTTTAAAAAAATCTCTCTTCTGTGAACAGTAGAGGGTTCGATATTTGATTCAGATAAAGAAGTTGCCATGCTGAGTTGAGATATGTAAATTAAAGATTTCCTCAAAAGAAGAGCTTGGTCAACCCCATAAGGAACAAATGCTTCTCTTCTGAACTTCTTCACTTAATCATGGCTCAAAATGACAGGACGCATTTAGTGACATTAACAAAAATAGTCTAACCCTAGATAAAAATATGTAATCCTGAACTTACTACGAATATTTAAATATATTACTGATCTCAGTACCAATTTTAAGTCTTCTGGATATAAAATATAGTTTCTTAACCCCTTGAGGACCAGCGCACCGGAAATAAAACCCTCATCACGGGACCGAACGCTCTGAAACGGAGCGTCAATACCGGCCCGCGCATTTTAAGCAGTTAAACCTAATTTTACAAAAAAAAATTCGTATAAAATCAGCATTTTTATAAAAAGACTCCAAATTTATAAATTATATATATACTTTACCGCTATTGAATAGGTATTAAAATAAAAAATATAACGTTAATACAAATGAACGAAATATGCAAAAAACCGAAAATATTACTATGCACATGAAAACAAATACTATACACAATAAAACAAAGCTGTAAATATTACAAACACGAAATAAAAAAGAGAAAATTAAGAATAATAATATATTCTGAATAAAATCGAAATTTAAAAATTCTACTGTGAGTGATATAGTTCAAAACAAGGATCCACACAGAGTCCAACATTGCATATTTTGCACTCATAATATGATGTTTGTTTTCGATTTTTTTTAGCACATACGACACATCTTCTTCTACTTTTATTTTCTTTCGCAACAATATAAATTTTTGGAAAATGTCTACCAGTTAGACGAAATGGTTGAATGCCCGGTAATTTTGGACAAGTTATTGAGCTCCTTGGTTTTGCGAATTTTCCTATTATTTGATGAATAACCCTGGATCTGAATTCCAAAGCAGATATTTCCTCGCCTTTTACTTTCTAATATATTACATATCTCGCTCTATCAAACCTCAAAAGGCAAACGTAATTCTACACCAACATTTTAACAAATAAGCGTTCCTTAAATTTCCACTATCTGTCAAAATATAAACACAGCGCGCAATAAATCCCAGCCCTTTAAAGAGCCGTGATTCTCACTTTGTTTACATCAATAAATATATCCAATATAGAAGCATAGAACAGAAACTAATGCCCGTTCATGAAGGTCAAATACCATATGAGTCGACCGTTGTGAAAACCGTTTCCGTTCAACGTCATCTAGTAGCATTTAAAAATTCAAATAAAACGTTCCGATTACGCATACGCGACGCTGGTCTCTCCATATCAATCGGAGCTCTTCGCGTAGAAGCGACGCTGGGCTGATAAGAGTGGAATCGCTGCGTCGCGTCCACGAGACCTTGGTCACGAACGGGTTAAGAAGTGACTTCCCTGCTGTGACCGGCAGTCGAGACTTATCATCATGACCGAAAGTCATGATGATAAGTACGTTAAAATATATTTCTAGTATATTCTGTACCTACATTAGTGTGGTGAAGATAATGCTGAGCTCGTTACTTTATGGTTATAAATAACGAAGCTTGGCGGTAGCAAGAAATAGGAACTCTGAAACGAATTAATAAAACATAACCTGATAATTTACTATAAAAATATTTCAAAAGCTCAGAAACTATATTTTAGATATTGCATTGTTCTACTCATTGCAAATTTGAATTCTTCAAATTATAGCGTCTTCTAATGATCCTTGTCATTGTGATGATTAAATGATGAAACTATGAAATGTTATATTCATAAAAGTGAATTCATGAAGCCTTCATCCATTGTAGTTTAATGGCACCATTTTTGAAGATTTGAAGGAAAATTAGCAACAAATTTTTATACAAATATTTTTAACTTTCTTTCCAAAACATTAAAATTTTGAGTTGGATAGTTTTGTATTTCTTTCCTGTATGACATTTTGTTAGTTTTAATCTATATCATCAACATTGGCTTAACCCTCTCCATTCAGCTCACGTTTTTACAACTATACAGTATTACTTGCTCCTGTGTAGCCTTGAACTGTGCTCTACCAGTCTTTTAGGAAGCAGTCGGGTTTATGATTTTGTAATTTAGAAGCAAGGACCCCTTGATACTTGGTCTGCCTCCCCAGAGGTGTCATTTCGCTTGGAGGCTACAATATATTTAATTTACTTCGGAAGTTTCCTAATAAAGTTGCTAAATTGGTTGTCCATCCATTTTGATGGGCAAGAAATTTCAATGTCAATAGACGACATTAGCTTTGACGTCATATCCAGCAATTTGTTTCCAAACATTTGCTGTTAAGCGCCATTTATCATTGAAACTGCCATAGACTTCGGTGATAGATTTTTAAATTGTTATTTTTGAAATTGATATTCATTATTTAAGGATAACGTGTTTGCTAAAACTTTTAACCTTTTGTTTGCTTAACCTTTGATTCTCGCCAAATTGTAGTCACAGTTAATCACCAAGCTGGGCAAAATCCAATCGTATTCTGGTTGCAACAGAACAATTTATTGTTCTGTGCCAAGAAAAATCACCAATAAAATCGATAGCCAAACAAAAATCTCCAAATTTGTCAAGAAAGCACTCTTAAATACAATGTTAAACAAATGTTTACAATGTATTTATTTGGAAATAGTTTTGGATATGACGTCACACTAATGTCGTCAATTGCCGGCCGTTTCGGCCAAGGAAAGCACAATTATCCATCTCTGCATCCATTTCATTGTTCAACAGTGAATGGCATCGGCTGAAATGATAATAGCTTTTAAAAATTTTACTTTCCTAAAGACTGGTTCTGAAATTGCTTCGTTTGTTTAGGTGATGAAAAATAAAATTTTGCTGTTACAGTTCCAATAACTTTAAGAATATTAGCTTAAATATTTATGAAACAAAATAATTATTTTGCATTTTATTCTCAAAACATTGGCTGTATATTTTCAATAAATTGAAGTTATTTTCTTAAATTTTTTATTATAAAATTTGCATTTTTTCAGAATTTTCAACATTAAATACTGAATTATCCTTAGTTTGTCCTCTAAGCATTCTCAAAATTAGAGAAATTTTCCTTTACTTTGATACAGCAGATTTCTGGAAAAATTATCAGGGCTATTTACAGACAGAAGAACACAAATCTTTAGGGTAGAAATTCCTAATCACTTACTTATTTTTTTTGTGAATAAAAACTAATATTTTATTTCATATTTATTTTTATTTGAACTGGCGTAAAAGAATTCCACCAAAGGCAACTCGAAACAGAACAATACCGATAATTAAAAAAAATTTGTGGCAGTATCGAGCATATCGATTGTTCGAAAAATTAAAGTAATTTAAAAAAAAATTTAGAAAGTAATTTAAATAATCAGAATAAATATATTATGTTGATTAAACAAATCTCAAATCAATTGATCCGCCTTCAAACTTGTTGTTTTAAAAGTAGCGGGAGCGATGCCAGCATTAGTTACGTAATTATTGAGATATATGGAGGAAAACGTCTGGTATAAACAGTCCCTTTTTTAAAAAAATAAATATCCGCCTTATTTATATCCTTCCATTCTTATAAACACACCGTTTCAAAAGAAGCGATTTAGAGAATAGTAAATGGGACCAAATGATCTCGAAAGTTATTCATTAGACTTACAAGGTGCTAACTTTTATTTCATAACTTTCCGATTCTAAGGAAATTTCATTGCTACTGTTCTAAAAAATTCAGTGTGATGTAACGAAGCAGCATAATAATTATGCAAGAAAATAGAAAAGATTTTACAAAAGAAAAAGAGAGAGGGGGGAAAAAAACAGAAATTTGGTTATGATTACATAATTCCGCATGCTTTGAGAAATGCCAATTGATGAGATTCTTTGTAATTTTCGAGTTTTTTTTAAATTATAGGAAAATTCAGCTTCCTTAAAAAGTCATACATATTTTCTGAATTCATTTATTAATTGTTTTCTATAAGTGCTTAAGCGAAATAAAACAAAGCATTCTTGCAGTCGTAATGTAAAGCGTAAAGATAATACATTTCATTTCCATTCACAAATTATAATGCAATATTAATTAAAGATTTTTAACTATAAGGTGTAAATTCCCAGAATTCCTAAGTTTTAAAATCATAATATAAATCGCAAGATAAACAGATGAATGTTCGTACAAAAAGTTAGTTTTCCAAAATGGCATCAGCGCGGTCAACGTGGAAAAAGAGAGAACTCCACAACTAAAAAGGCTTCTTGAGAGCGCTGCAAAATATAAAGAAAATAAACGAAGATCCCCCCAGAATGAATTTATTTAAAATTGTGATAATTTTTTCTTTCTTTGGACGGAATTTTATTTAACTTAATCATTATTTGATATTTTTTTCTTTTATATTCCATTTTATTCTATTAATTTTTATTTGCACATCATAGTTATTAATAAAAGAACTTCATAATTATTCATATAATTATTCAGTGTAGTTGATAGTGAAAATGTTCTCGAACTATATTTCAAAGAATTCAAATAAAAATGACGAGTATTTATTGAAATAATTCCGCGATCTTTAGCGTTGCCAAAATAGAAAGTAATAGAAATTTTCCAATCTTTATGGCAGACCAGACTGCCAAGAAATGAAAATGTCACGAAAAATAAAATTGCACAAAAAAATGTACTAATAAAAATTTGCAAATGTAATTAGTTTTTTATATAATTTCTAATGCAGAAATAGACGACATTAGTTGTGACGTCATATCCAGCAATTTGTTTCCAAACATTTGCTGTTAAGCGCCATTTATCATTGAAACTGCCATAGACTTCGGTGATAGATTTTTAAATTGTTATTTTTAAAATTGATATTCATTATTTAAGGATAACGAGTTTGCTAAAACTTTTAACCTTTTGTTTGCTTCACCTTTGATTCTCGCCAAATTGTAGTCACAGATAATCACCAAGCTGGGCAAAATCCAATCGTATTCTGGTTGCAACACAACAATTTATTGTTCGGTGCCAACAAAAATCACCAATAAAATCGATAGCCAAACAAAAATATCCAATTTTGTCAAGAAGGCACTCTTAAATACAATGTTAAACAAATGTTTACATTGTATTTGTTTGGAAACAAATGTGGATATGAAATCACACTAATGTCGTCAATTCTTGTGAAGGAAAAAACTCTTCAAAACATTTTAAAAATCATGCTATATTTTCTCAAAGAAGTTTGAAGCCATTTGCAAAACTTTACTATTGCTTTCGGTAGTAGCCATAATTTTCCGATTCCTTTAATTAGATCCTAATCTTTTTCTTGGTATAAGATTCTACGCGTTGTGTTTCGTTATTTCTTTTTTCAATATTCTGAGTTTGAGAGATGTCACTTTCTATTGAGTTAACTGTTTTGGTTGCTTTAGTCGTGGGAGCCCTCCCCCTTTCTATCATAAATGTTTTCCTTTTAAATTTATAAAAAAAACTTCCCATTTGTATCGTTTGTACTAGCTCACTATAACTGTTAAACATCCTTGGTGGTATATTTTGAACACAAACCAGCTAAATTTTTCAGAAAATCACGCCATTTTTTCCCCTTCCTGTCTATGGCACGGCAATCGGAAGTCGTACATATTATTGCTCTATGATTTTTAGAAATCAAACATGGAAACATTGGCAAATATCGCTTATTGCATCTATTTCAACTCGATTTTTCTTCGCTTATGTTTTTTCTTACCTTTGTTAGGCTTAGTCCCTTGTTAATTTTCTAGGTACTTTGGTTACCTACAAAATTAACAAGGGACTTTCGGCTAGCTTCATTAGTAAATAAAGTGGCTAATTGAAACAATTTAAAAACAATTTTTAACTGAATATAAAACTGATTTAAAGCTTTAATCATCTTCTGAGCATTTAATGAGCTTGTATATTTTAGATAAAGTGTAATTTATTGTTAGTACTATGTCAATTCTAAAATACTATCATTGATTAATATTATATACATTCCTATTGGCTTTTTAAAATTCTATTCATTTATCTGATTCTCAAAGTAAAATGCTTATAATACTTAAGAAACAAGAGTTATTTCATAATCTACCTGAGAGACTAACTATGTGCTATGAAGACTACCTACGGTTAAATTGCTGTTTAGGTCCCCTTCCTCGCCAACTCGCGAATTAGAAGCGCTTTTTCGCGCATGCTCATTAATTACTCTTTTTTTTTAGCCTTTGGAACTACTTTGATATACCCCCCAAATTGGAAATTTGGCGACTTTTTTCTCGCCAAACAAAATACCTGTTTTTGGGCTTTTTTTTTTGTTGTTAAAATGGATTCTCGATAAATATAAATAATTAATACATAAAAAATACGGAATCATTAAATACAAAAAAAAAAGAATACCTAAGAAATACAAAAAAATGACACTGAATAACATATTATATACAATTTACACAAAAATTTTAACAAATACAATTGAAAATATGTGTCGGCAATCTAATAAAAATAATTATTTATACAGAAATTTTGAATACCTCCCAATTTACCCCAGCAGCAATTTCAATAAACTTATTGAAAGAATCAACATTAGCCGCAAAACGTGACTTACGAAACATGTACATCGCAATGTAAAATTTATAATCTGCTTTGCGATTGTACGTAGGCAAAGAAGCTTTAACATGCCTCCATGTACTTTCTATTGTATTTGTATGACACCCGGAATCGGGGTCTACAAATGTTAAAGAATGATTTACTTTTAAATGCTCAAAACCCTCATCCGTCAAACAATCATAACTTTTCCAACAATCGGAATAAACAGACGTACCTGGCTTAATCCATTCCTTAATCACCGACAACAACGTCTCCCGAGTCCTATCATGCACAGCAACTAAAAAAACTTTACCCGATCCCCTTTCAACCCCACCAAAAACCCACTGACCATCAATACTATGACCCTTATTGTACTTCCTTTTGCCAAATTTCGACTCATCTATTTCAACAACAACACCATCACCACGTACCTTCTCACATTTCTCCTCAATATAATTCAAAATGGTCTCGTTAATATATTGCCTCCAATCTGCTAAAGTAGTACAAGAGAAACCATACTCCTCTGCAATTCTACCTGTCATGCCTCTCAAAATTTCATGTGTGATCAACAAAACCTCAAACAACTTAAGCTTTGATATCGAAAACCAAGAAATTTGCCTTATCGACATTTCAGTGTTGCGTTGCTTACCATCTACCATTTTGCTACAAACATACACAAATCCATCCGAATACGGCTTCTTCAACTTCTGTTTCATATCAGACCCACATTTCTTACACACTGCAGCCTTCAGCAATCAAACCTCCATTAAAAAATCAATTAACATCTGCATATCTTGAGCCAAATAATGCAAAAATAAACAATTAATACCTGGCCTTCCAACTGTCGGCCTACCCGACGAAAATGAAGCACAACTATCAATTTTCCGACTCAAAATTCCCTGAAACTTTTCAACAACACTATATACGGTAGGCATATTGAAAGCTAAAAGATAAAAATAATTAATAGAAAAAAAATATATAATTGGAAAATGCAACCAGATTTGCAGCAAAATACAGCAAGTCAGAAATCCGCTTGATCACTTCACAAAGAAAGGGCGATAAAATATCTATTTTAAATATTCCAAAAATTTTTAAATATAATAATAAGAATTTTAATTTTAATATTAGCGCGTGGAGTGGCGCGATTGCCGAAGAGCCAATCACGCATAAACGCGTGATATAGGGTAATTCAAGTTCATTCTCTATTTCATTTGGCATTTTTTGCAGGTTACTGCAGATCCGTAAGGAGTGCCAGATTTGGCGAGTAATTTTTGGGGGAAAGGGTATATCAAAGTTGTTCCTAGTCTTTTCATTGGTCACTAACTAAATTTCACTTTGAAATAGTGGTATAATTTTTGCCATGGCATCGGCGTTTTTGAAAACGCTCCAAGCAGGGGACCCAAAGCACATTTTCACCCTACCTATATATGTTGTCAAGGAACAACTTTGACATATCCCCCCCCAAAAAAAATTAAGCGCCAAATATGGCACTCCCTACGGACTTTTTAGGGTTGCTGTTTCTTATTTTGGTGTTGCCAATTTAGTTTTTTTCAGCTTTTAGGTTTTTGCTGTTGTCAAATTTAGTATTTTCTTGTATTTAGTACCATTTTTTGAGTTTTTGTTTTAAAGTTTTTTTGGTATTAATTATTTGTATTTAGCGAGAATCCATCTTGGCAAGAAAAAAAAAAAGGCCCCAAAAAACAGGTATTTTGCTTGGTGAGAAAAAAAAGTCGCCAAATTTCCGATTTGGGGGGGGGTATATCAAAGTAGTTCCGTTGCCAAAACTTATATGCTAAAAAACACCAACCACCAACATACAATTGACAGAGAAGCACATTCAAATATTATTAAATAATGTGATGCCAAATTAGGAACTTAAATCATATTTTATGAGTTTTAGTAACAAAAGGCGATGAAGAAAAGAAATTTTTGGTTAAATCCTTGGAAAGCCCACACCCTTGGTGACAGACTGAAAAAAAAAAAAGCGCCAGAGCAGAAGAAAATGGCGGAATAAGAATTCCAGAAATAGTTTGGTTATAGGAAATAGTTATCATATCTAGTGTATCAAAGTAGTATTTCCAAGTCTTGCGAAATTTATCACAAATCAAAATTATTCGTGCCAAGAATGTGTGCTCTGCTAGGATCTACCACATTTTTAAATTCATTAAGTTCAAAATATGCTTTTTTATTTTCGTTTCTACAAAGATACAAATTTTTATTTTCCGTAAAGAGTTCTCATGAATTATGTTTTACTACTACTGTCCTTGATCTTAACCTCCTGCATACAATACCTTTAGGAGTTTTCCTTGCATCAGTTGGCAGTTTATTATTTTTCTTAACCGCCGATTTAACAGAGCTTTTTGGAACAGAGTTCTGCTTTGATTTTCCTTCCTTCTTTTTGGATTTATTTCCCTTTGCAGGAATATTCTTTTTCTTCTGCTTTTTAGTTTGATTTGGTGAAAAGGTTTTTATATGATTGGATATAATATATTTGCCCTTGATGAGTTTTACAATTTTCAGTTGAGTTGCTACTTTCAAAAATTTCCTTACATCCTTATTCAACTTCGAATCAAGACGCACAAGCTTATGCTTGACTATGAATCTTAAAATTTGTGGTAGAGTAGCTCCTTTTTTTCGTTCGATTTCCATAATAGCCGTGACAGCAGCATTTGCTATTGACTTATTGACATCATATAGCTCTAGCAAAAGAGGACAAAAAGACGCATTTGTTGAAATGCTGGAGTAATTATCTGCCATGTCCAGTTGAGAACATTCTGAAAACGAGGTATTTATAGAGTTAGCATCACCTTCACAATCCATTTCAAAACTTACAATTTCTTTCGACAAAATTTCTACAGATGAATCTTGGATTGGCTGCTCCTGGAATCTTTCATCCATCAAACTGTGTGTATTTGTATTAAGCGCGTCTTCTTCCCATTCTAAATTTGTCATATTCTCCCGTTCAAGTGAGCTTATAGAATCAATATTTTCTTTCACAGTTGGATTAAAAATTATTCCTTCATTTGTTATTGATGTAAAACCGCTGTCGAGCTTGGGAATTTTTTCAGCCAGCAGAAAATTTGGACTTGCTATTGGACTGGCAAATTCAAATTTTGATGTTTCAGCAATGTTTATCTGTAACCGTGTGTCTTCATTAATATGTACCTTAATATTTCCTTTTTCCTCATTTTTTATCAAGTCTGCAGTTAATTTATTATTGTTGTAGAAGTTTTGTACATCACTTATAGAGGGAGTTTGCGAAGCATTTAAGTTGTTAACAGTTATTGAGTTTTCTTTTCCGTCAACAATAGAATTTAGAATAGTTTCGAACTCAGGAGTTTGGAAAATTTCTTTTCTTTCAAAGGGTAAATGTATTGTATTTTCAAGAATTTCAGAAACAGGAGTTAAGTAATTCTCATAATTGTCCTGATTTTTTACGGAGGAAATTATTTCTTCGTTGTACACATTAATATTTTTGGAAACAAACTCAGTTGCGGCATTTTCCATTTCTTTTGAACCATTTGAGCCATTAGTTTCGTCACTGTCCCCTAGCTTGTCTTCTGAAGTATTTATTAATCCAAGCAAATTTTCTTGAACCATGTCCTGCTGCTCTGTATTTGAGATGTTTCTAGTTGAGGGAATAAGAGGAGTAATGTCTTCAGTTGAATGAACAGGGTTTTCTGCCTCATTTGATTTTTCACACCAGAAATCTGACAATTCTGCTCCAATATGGCCACTGACTTGAAAACATGTATCGTCGTCTACAGATGCCATGTATTCATCAGATAGCAATGACTTTACACTTGATGTTTCAAATGATTTAAAAAGTGAAGAGCTATCTGTATCACTCTGACCGGAATGACCAAACATTATAGTTTTCTCATTGCCTTGCATCAAACTGGAACTGGAAATCGTTGAATAATATCTGGAATTTTTCGGAGTTTTGAGGATTTCTGAACAACAGTTAAGGGATTCGGGCTCATCAGAAGAACTAAAATCTGTATGATCTTTCAGGGACTTATGATGTGATGATAGTTCATTAGCCCATGTTTTCATTTCTTTAGCGGTCATGTATTTTAAGGATATGGTATCAAAACTATCACTGCCGACAAATTCATTACCACAAACATCGTATTTCTCATCTAATAAACAAGAAGTGTTGATTATTTCAGATCCATCTTTGTTTAATCGGGAAACATTTACAGTTTCATCTACTGTTAGTTTACCATCGAAAGTTTTTTCAATTACAGTTTGATTAGTTTCATTTAAATTTTGTATTTGGCTATCAGCCATGTGATAAATATTCTCCAAACATTTACTTGGTGAAATTGAAATATCAGTAGAGTTTGTATTGGATTGATTGAGGCATTGACGAGTTTTCGACATTACACCACAGTGATCACTTTGAATATCTAATTTACTGAGGTCACCGTAATTCTTTTCGGAAGCAGATTTCAAAGGTTTAACTTTGAAATCTGTTGGCTTTGATGAATTGATGATATCTAAATGTTTCACACTCTGCTTGGAATCTAAAGAAATCGGAGAAATATCAGAACAAGAGAACGAATTAAGTTTGTAATCTTCAGGTGTGTTTTCAGAAGAACCAGATTTCTTTGCATCAAAAGTCCATTTTTGGCAGGAACGAGATAAAGGTGTTGACGAAGTTAAGTTTGAATCCTCCATTTAAAAATATAAGCGTATTTGGGTCACTAATACAAGCAAGTTGCTATTGTAGCGTTTATATATAGTGGTCTATTCTATTAATATGTACATATGATTTATGAACAGCCTCAACACTAATGAAATCATAAACTAAATAAAAGAATTCAGTTAAAAGTATTTTGATTATAAATATCTCGAGAAAATTGCATTTTATTTTTACTATCATCTCCAAGAAGCACGTAAAGCTAAAAGTACGTTTGTATAATTTACCAGCATATTTTTGTAAGTTTGAAGGTATTTATCAAAATATTTAAGCAATCTTTAGTTTATAACGACAATTTTGCGACGAAGTCTTCCACTGAGTTGGCTTCTTTCTTTTCTAATTTACACGAAGCAAAATCATCATGTTGTAAAAAATCAATTAAACTTACATAAATAATTTTATTCGTAATAATTTGAAATTTTGTATCAGAAATTAAAATAACTTGCAAATTTCTTTCGTAGTTGATTAGTATAAAAATGCTAATGAAATAGTTTGTAAGAGTAAAAATGTGTCTAATATAGTATTCATTATTTCTATTAAATATCTAATTAATTATTTTACTCAATAATAATATTAAAAAACTACAAATTTGCTACTTATAAATGAATTGTGATTAAAATCAATTGAAATAAACTACCAAAAAATCTTTCCTGTAATTTTTATCAAGACATTTTGGCAGCAAAGGAAACCATAAATAGAATGATCCGTCAAAAAAACTGCAAAACTGATGGTTATAAAACATATCTGCGGTACTGCAAATATTCAGGCCTATTTCTCACTCATCTTTATTTTGCTGACTACAAGTTTACGATGGCATTTACCAACATTGTAATTAGTGATGTATTGTGCAATAAGTACAAAAACAGATCCTTGAGCGACAATCAAAACTAACCAACATTTTAATTTGTTAAATGAACGTTTCACTTTTTAAAACGATTAACTCCATTTTCTAAATTCTACTAAATTTTAACGTCAAAGTTGTACAGTAGAAGTCCACTAGTCCGGCATCGCTCCGGAAAATTGTAAAAATTTTGGTTTTCTCCAAAAGTGTGTCTTTAAGCAAATAAAAACGCTCGAGAGCTATTCGGAAGTTTTCTGGGTAGTTCGAGCTCATCCAGAAGCTTCTCGGTATTTTTCGGAAACTATCAGCGGCCGCCAAGTCTCAGCTGTCACAACAAATTCAGGTGCAGTGCAGCTCCGTTAACTAATCACGAAGCATCTTCGCCATTTTTTTTGTGCGTTGTTATTTTGTGTCCTTTCACATCGCAATAAACATAACGGTTAATTTGAGCTTTAGGTCCCCTACTTCGCCAACTCGCGAATTTGATGCGCTTTTTTCGCGCATGCTCATTAATTACTCTTTTGTTTTAGCCTTTTCATTGGTCGCTAATTAAGTTTCACTTTGAAATAGCGGTAGAATTTTCGCCATGGCATGTGTGATTTTGGAAACTAGCCAAGTATGGGACCTAAAGCACATTTTTACCAGTGACTCAGATGCGGAAGAAAAGGAAAAAAATCAGCTGGCTGCAGAATCACTAAATAAGTTGATCTTTTTTGCTGAGGCTAGTACAGTGCTTCAAAAATTATTGATTTCCATTTCATTAGAAATAAATTTTATACCAAACGCCAAAAGTCAAGAAAACAAAAAGACATTAGTGACTTTTTTAAATCTAAGTGAAATATGTTTTATAGTACGGTACATACATTATATGAAATCTAAAATAAACTTTGTTGTATGTATTTGCATACTGTATTTGTAGTTTAATTATTAACCTAATTGTTCTTATAATTACCGCCCGATAGACCGCGATTTTCGGTAGTCCGGCAGCGTGCCGGATTATCGGACTTCTAATGTATATAATTTATATACTTGGAACAAATTTTTCTTATAAGTATTAATACCACCAAAGTTATATATAAATAATGTTCAGTTTAAAAGAACAAAGAATGATTAATCAACTTTTGGTTATGGAGTTAATGGATTTGGCAAATGAAGCACACATCCGAATTTCATTTCTCAAAGCGTCACAAACGGTAAAATTTTAATGCGACTAAATATTTTCGTTTATTTCTATATGCACGTTACTTGATTTGTATTTTTAACTATCTAATGTTGTTGTTGTTGCCGTGTGCCAGCCAGGCTGGCAATATGGGGTGCGCTGCTCCACTTTTCCAACTGAACCATATTTGGCGTGGGGTCCGACTTCCTCAGTACACACATGCCATAGGTACCCGTTTATAGGGTAGGCAACCATTCACACACAAAGAAAGGACAAAGACAAGAAAGAGAGAGAGAAAAAGTACATCCATGTCCGAGCCAGGATTCGAACCCAGGTCCCACCCATCTGTAGTCAGGTACGCTAACCACTAGACAGGTTGGGCGGCAGCTATCTAATGTATGAATCAATAGTGATTTTACTTTACTAAACTTTTGTGTGAAGCAAATTAAAATAGTATTCATAAATCTAACCATGTTATTACTATGTGTGTTGTCAGGGAACTTCATAAAACTTCGAATAGCTTGTATGTAATGCATTTTGATTTGACATAAAACACTGAAACGCTAAATGAATGAACGATAATCCTTTCCTTCAAAACATTTATTATTTGAAATAGAAATTTTAACCTTGGTGACAACTCAAAAATTCGGAATTATTAATCCTTTGCCTGATTGCATTTCGAATAATCGTATTTTTTTACATAGACTTGAACAGAGATCTTGGACGCTCTAGGTTCCTCGTTCGAATCTAACCCTGCCTGAACATCGGGATGATTGATGCACTTGTGTCAAGAAGGCAGTTTTTTTTTAAGCACATTTTTGCAACAATGACTAAAAGATGTTTCTTAAAACATCCACAGTGCTTGGTAAAAAAAATCTTGCATTTGTTGGAAAATATCTGCTGTGAATCATTATTTCTATAGTTTTCCGAAATCTCAATGCAACAGAAAGACCCTTACAGTAATGTTCGTCTACCAAGTGGTAACGTCAAATGCACAGAAAAATACCATCAAATCGATAATATTATCGTTATATCGTCAAAACGCATAGATTCCAATCTAAACCGCAGGTATTAAGTTTTTAAATGTGCATTATAGAATAGTAATCAATATTTCATTTTAATATAGAAATTTATATAATATATGTAAATTGTACTGAAATATAAATGTTATCAAATTATTCATGATAGTTATAAATTAGAGAAGGAGAAAAGTGGGCGAAATATGTACTTATTAGGCAATATTTATGAAACTACACATAATACAGCATCAAGATGACGATGAAAGTCAATATTTGTCTATTATTTGAAGTTGAACAATTTTTACAAGATATAATTTTTTTCTCTTTCTTTGCAATACGTTTTTTTTTTCATTATTTTTCAAAAATGAAATGTTTATGGTTATGCACAAGAGTGGCTTTTGTATTTTACGTAATTTTGCATGAATTATTAACTAACTTTAATTTTTTCATGCTTATGAATTTAAATATTTTCTTTCTTGTACTGAGAAATTAAATATAAATTTAATTTAATTGAACTCATATGAAAAAAAAAAAAATGTTATTTTGTAAGAAATGTTCCATACACTTATTTTTAGAAATATTTATAAGAAGGTTGAGTAGATGAATAAGTGCAAGAAGTTCCTAGAAAAACAACCACCTCCATTCATAAAATCAACAATATTTTTCTTTATAAAATAGCTAATAATAAAGAAGGAGAGGATTTAACCCTTCTTTGCATGATTTTTTCTTTATTGGTGAAATAAACCAAGTTGATATAATTCATGTTCAAAATTAAAGGAAAAATGATTAAAAAAAACCTTAGTATATATTTATAGTATTAATTTAGCAAAAAACAATATACTAAAAATTTCCATCATCCTCCAAAGTTAGATCATTAGCTTAGTACTAAATAGAAATAAAAGAGGA
>JAPDSC010114155.1:32853-48714 GCA_026290005.1 Latrodectus geometricus
TTCATAGTTTTTTCTGTTTCAAAAAGACGAAACAAAATAACCTCGTATTCCCTAATTAAAAAGAAATCATACGCATTCAGATATTCATTTGTAATCCTTAACCCTTCTTTGCATAATGGTGGAAGTTTCCATCATAACCTATAATGCCCAAAAATTATATAAAAGAACAAGTTCACTTTAAGTTGATCGTGTTTGGATACCTTTTTAATGTCCATTTCATAAAAAGAAACATAGCTGTCAAAAATAAACAAGTGTCATTATCAGTGAAACGAGCTTAAAGTTGTCTCATTCCACTGTTTGTTGTAGTTGCAATAAACGTATGATTTCGTTTATAATTTTGTTATATTATATTAGAGTTTTTATTGCTAAAAAATTGAAAATGAGTGGAAGAAAGGCTTGTAACACGTGTTTCTGTTATTTTCCTCTTTTATTTCTATTTAGTACTAAGCTAATGATCTAGTTTTGGATGATGATGGAAATTTTTAGCATATTGTTTTTTGCTAAATTTATACTATAAATATATACTAAGTGTTTTTTTTAACCATTTTTCCTTTAATTTTGAACATGAATTATATCAACTTGATTTATTTCACCAATAAAGAAAAAATCATGCAAAGAAGGGTTAAATCTTCTCCTTCTTTATTATTAGCTATTTTATAAAGAAAAATATTGTTGATTTTATGAATGGAGGTGGTTGTTTTTCTAGGAACTTCTTGCACTTATTCATCTACTCAACCTTCTTATAAATATTTCTAAAAATAAGTGTATGGAACATTTCTTACAAAATAACATTTTTTTTTTCCATATGAGTTCAATTAAATTAAATTTATATTTAATTTCTCAGTACAAGAAAGAAAGAAAAATATTTAAATTCATAAGCATGAAAAAATTAAAGTTAGTTAATAATTCATGCTAAATTACGTAAAACACAAAAGCCACTCTTGAGCATAACCATGAACATTTCATTTTTGAAAAATAATAAAAAAAACGTATTGCAAAGAAAGAGAAAAAAATTATATCTTGTAAAAATTGTTCAACTTCAAATAATAGACAAATATTGACTTTAAGTACATATTTCGCCCACTTTTCTCCTTCTCTAATTTATAACTATCATGAATAATTTGATAACATTTATATTTCAGTACAATTTACATACATTATATAAATTTATATATTAAAATGAAATATTGTTTACTATTCTATAATGCACATTTAAAAACTTAATACCTACGGTTTAGATTGGAATCTATGCGTTTTGACGATACAACGATAATATTATCGATTTGATGGTATTTTTCTGTGCATTTGACGTTACCACTTGGTAGACGAACATTACTGTAAGGGTCTTTCTGTTGCATTGAGATTTCGGGAAACTATAGAAATAATGATTCACAGCAGATATTTTCCAACAAATACAAGATTTTTTTTACCAAGCACTGTGGATGTTTTAAGAAACATCTTTTAGTCATTGTTGCAAAAAAGTGCTTAAAAAAAAAACTGCCTTCTTGATACAAGTGCATCAATCATCCCGATGTTCAGGCAGGGTTAGATACGAACGAGGAACCTAGAGCGTCCAAGATCTCTGTTCAAGTCTATGTAAAAAAATACGATTATTCGAAATGCAATCAGGCAAAGGATTAATAATTTCCGAATTTTTGAGTTGTCACCAAGGTTGAAATTTCTATTTCAAATTATAAATGTTTTGAAGGAAAGGATTATCTTTCATTCATTTATCGTTTCAGTGTTTTATGTCAAATCAAAATGCATTACATACAAGCTATTCGAAGTTTTATGAAGTTCCCTGACAACACACATAGTAATAACATGGTTAGATTTATGAATACTATTTTAATTTGCTTCACACAAAAGTTTAGTAAAGTAAAATCACTATTGATTCATACATTAGATAGTTGCCACCCAACCTGTCTAGTGGTTAGCGTACCTGACTACAGATGGGTGGGACCTGGGTTCGAATCCTGGCTCGGGCATGGATGTACTTTCTCTCTCTCTCTCTTTCTTGTCTTTGTCCTTTCTTTGTGTGTGAATGGTTGCCTACCCTATAAACGGGTACCTATGGCATGTGTGTACCGAGGAAGTTGGACTCCACGCCAAATATGGTTCAGTTGGAAAAGTGGAGCAGCGCACCCCATATTGCCAGCCTGGCTGGCACACGACAACAACAACAACATTAGATAGTTAAAAATACAAATCAAGTAACGTGCATATAGAAATAAGCGAAAATATTTAGTCGCATTACCGTTTGTGACGCTTTGAGAAATGAAATTCGGATGTGTGCTTCATTTGCCAAATCCATTAACTCCATAACAAAAAGTTGATTAATCATTCTTTGTTCTTTTAAACTGAACATTATTTATATATAACTTTGGCGGTGTTAATACTTATAAGAAAAATTTGTTCCAAGTATATAAATTATATACATTAGAAGTCCGATAATCCGGCACGCTGCCAAACTACCGAAAATCCCGGTCTATCGGGCGGTAATTATAAGAACAATTAGGTTAATAATTAAACTACAAATACAGCATGCAAATACATACAACAAAGTTTATTTTAGATTTCATATAATGTATGTACCGTACTATAAAACATATTTCACTTAGATTTAAAAAAGTCATGAATGTCTTTTTGTTTTCTTGACTTTTGGCGTTTAGTTTAAAATTTATTTCTAATGAAATGGAAATCAATAATTTCTGAAGCACTGTACTAGCTTCAGCAAAAAAGATCAACTTATTTAGTGATTCTGCAGCCAGCTGATTTTTTCCTTTTCTTCCGCATCTGAGTTACTGGTAAAAATGTGCTTTAGGTCCCATACTTGGCTAGTTTCCAAAATCACACATGCCATGGCGAAAATTCTACCGCTATTTCAAAGTGAAACTTAATTAGCGACCAATGAAAAGGCTAAAACAAAAGAGTAATTAATGAGCATGCGCGAAAAAGCGCATCAAATTCGCGAGTTGGCGAAGTAGAGGACCTAAAGCGCAAATTAACCGTTATGTTTATTGCGATGTGAAAGAACACAAAATAACAACGCACAAAAAAAAAATGGCGAAGATGCTTCGTGATTAGTTAACGGAGCTGCACTGCACCTGAATTTGTTGTGACAGCTGAGACTTGGCGGCCGCTAATTGTTTCCGAAAAATACCGAGAAGCTTCTGGATGAGCTCGAACTACCCAGAAAACTTCCGAATAGCTCTCGAGCGTTTTTATTTGCTTAAAGACACACTTTTGGAGAAAACCAAAATTTTTACAATTTTCCGGAGCGATGCAGGACTAATGGACTTCTACTGTACAACTTTGACGTTAAAATTTAGTAGAATTTAGAAAATGGAGTTAATCGTTTTAAAAAGTGAAACGTTCATTTAACAAATTAGAATGTTGGTTAGTTTTGCTTGTCGCTCAAAGATCTGTTATTGTACTTATTGCACAATGCATCACTAATTACAATGTTGGTGAATGCCAGTAAACTTGTAGTCAGCAAAATAAAGATGAGTGAGAAATAGGCCTGAATATTTGCAGTACCGCAGATATGTTTTATAACCATCAGTTTTGAAGTTTTCTTGACGGATCATTCTATTTATGGTTTCCATTGGTGCCAAAATGTCTTGATAAAAATAACAGAAAAGATATTTTGGTAGTTTATTTCAATTGATTTTAATCACAATTCATTTATAAGTAGCAAATTTGTAGTTTTTTAATATTGTTATTGGGTAAAATAATTAATTAGATATTTAATAGAAATAATGAATACTATATTAGACACATTTTTACTCCTACAAACTATTTCATTAGCATTTTTATACTAATTAACTACGAAAGAAATTTGCAAGTTATTTTAATTTCTGATACGAAATTTCAAATTATTACGAATAAAATTATTAATATAAGTTTAACTGATTTTTTACAACATAATGATTTTGCTTTGTGTAAATTAGAAAAGAAAGAAGCCAACTCAGTGGAAGACTTCGTCGCAAAATTGTCGTTATAAACTAAAGATTGCTTAAATATTTTGATAAATACCTTCAAACTTACAAAAATGTGCTGGTAAATTATACAAACGTACTTTTAGCTTTACGTGCTTCTTGGAGATGATAGTAAAAATAAAGTGCAATTTTCTCGAGATATTTATAATCAAAATACTTTTAACTGCATTCTTTTATTTAGTTTATGATTTCATTAGTGTTGAGGCTGTTCATAAATTATATGTACATATTAATAGAATAGACCACTATATATAAACGCTACAATAGCAACTTGCTTGTATTAGTGACCCAAATACGCTTATATTTTTAAATGGAGGATTCAAACTTAACTTCGTCAACACCTTTATCTCGTTCCAGCCAAAAATGGACTTTTGATGCAAAGAAATCTGGTTCTTCTGAAAACACACCTGAAGAATACAAACTTAATTTGTTCTCTTGTTCTGATATTTCTCCGATTTCTTTAGATTCCAGGCAAAGTGTGAAACATTTAGATATCATCAATTCAACAAAGTCAACAGATCTCAAAGTTAAACCTTTGAAATCTGCTTCCGAAAAGAATTACGGTGACCTCAGTAAATTAGATATTCAAAGTGATCACTGTGGTGTAATGTCGAAAACTCGTCAATGCCTCAATCAATCCAATACAAACTCTACTGATATTTCAATTTCACCAAGTAAATGTTTGGAGAATATTTATCACATGGCTGATAGCCAAATACAAAATTTAAATGAAACTAATCAAACTGTAATTGAAAAAACTTTCGATGGTAAACTAACAGTAGATGAAACTGTAAATGTTTCCCGATTAAACAAAGATGGATCTGAAATAATCAACACTTCTTGTTTATTAGATGAGAAATACGATGTTTGTGGTAATGAATTTGTCGGCAGTGATAGTTTTGATACCATATCCTTAAAATACATGACCGCTAAAGAAATGAAAACATGGGCTAATGAATTATCATCACATCATAAGTCCCTGAAAGATCATACAGATTTTAGTTCTTCTGATGAGCCCGAATCCCTTACCTGTTGTTCAGAAATACTCAAAACTCCGAAAAAATCCAGATATTATTCAACGATTTCCAGTTCCAGTTTGATGCAAGGCAGTGAGAAAACTATAATGTTTGGTCATTCCGGTCAGAGTGATACAGATAGCTCTTCACTTTTTAAATCATTTGAAACATCAAGTGTAAAGTCATTGCTATCTGATGAATACATGGCATCTGTAGACGACGATACATGTTTTCAAGTCAGTGGCCATATTGGAGCAGAATTGTCAGATTTCTGGTGTGAAAAATCAAATGAGGCAGAAAAGCCTGCTCATTCAACTGAAGACATAACTCCTCTTATTCCTTCAACTAGAAACATCTCAAATACAGAGCAGCAGGACATGGTTCAAGAAAATTTGCTTGGATTAATAAATACTTCAGAAGACAAACTAGGGGACAGTGACGAAACTAATGGCTTGAATGGTTCAAAAGAAATGGAAAATGCCGCAACTGAGTTTGTTTCCAAAAATATTAATGTGTACAACGAAGAAATAATTTCCTCCGTAAAAAATCAGGACAATTATGAGAATTGCTTAACTCCTGTTTCTGAAATTCTTGAAAATGCAATACATTTACCCCTTGAAAGAAAAGAAATTTTCCAAACTCCTGAGTTCGAAACTATTCTAAATTCTATTGTTGACAGAAAAGAAAACTCAATAACTGTTAACAACTTAAATGCTTCGCAAACTCCCTCTATAAGTGATGTACACAACTTCTACAACAATAATAAATTAACTGCAGACTTGATAAAAAATGAGGAAAAAGGAAATATTACGGTAAATATTAATGAAGACACACCGTTACAGATAAACATTGCTGAAACATCAAAATTTGAATTTGCCAGTCCAATAGCAAGTCAAAATTTTCTGCTGGCTGAAAAAATTCCTAAGCTTGACAGCGGTTTTACACCAATAACAAATGAAAGAATAATTTTTAATCCAACAGTGAAAGAAAATATTGATTCTATAAGCTCACTTGAACGGGAAAATATGACAAATTTAGAATGGGAAGAAGACGCGTTTAATACAAATGCACACAGTTTGATGGATGAAAGATTTCAGGAGCAGCCAATCCAAGATTCATCTGTAGAAATTTTGTCGAAAGAAACTGTAAGTTTTGAAATGGATTGTGAAGGTGATGCTAACTCTATGAATATCTCGTTTTCAGAATGTTCTCAACTGGACATGGCAGATAATTACTCCAGCATTTCAACAAATACGTCTTTTTGTCCTCTTTTGCTAGAGCTATATGATGTCAATAAGTCAATAGCAAATGCTGCTGTCACGGCTATTATGGAAATCGAACGAAAAAAAGGAGCTACTCTACCACAAATTTTAAGATTCATAGTCAAGCATAAGCTTGTGCGTCTTGATTCGAAGTTGAATAAGGATGTAAGGAAATTTTTGAAAGTAGCAACTCAACTGAAAATTGTAAAACTCATCAAGGGCAAATATATTATATCCAATCATATAAAAACCTTTTCACCAAATCAAACTAAAAAGCAGAAGAAAAAGAATATTCCTGCAAAGGGAAATAAATCTAAAAAGAAGATAGGAAAATCAAAGCAGAACTCTGTTCCAAAAAGATCTGTTAAATCGGCGGTTAAGAGAAATAATAAACTGCCAACTGATGTAAGGAAAACTCCTAAAGGTATTGTATGCAGGAGGTTAAGATCAAGGACAATAGTAGTAAAACATAATTCATGAAAACTCTTTACGGAAAATAAAAATTTGTATCGTTGTAGAAACGAAAATAAAAAAGCATATTTTGAACTTAATGAATTTAAAAATGTGGTAGATCCTAGCAGAGCCCACATTCTTGGCACGAATAATTTTGATTTGCGATAAATTTCGCAAGACTTGGAAATACTACTTCGATACACTAGATATGATAACTATTTCCTATAACCAAACTATTTCTGGAATTCTTATTCCGCCATTTTCTTCTGCTCTGGCGCTTTTTTTCAGTCTGTCACCAAGGGTGTGGGCTTTCAAAGGATTTAACCAAAAATTTCTTTTCTTCATCGCTTTTTGTTACTAAAACTCATAAAATATGATTTAAATTCCTAATTTGGCATCACATTATTTAATAATATTTGAATGTGTTTCTCAGTCAATTGTATGTTGGTGTTTTTTAGCATATAAGTTTTGGCAACGGAACTACTTTGATATACCCCCCCAAATCGGATTTTTTTTTTCTCACCAAGCAAAATACCTGTTTTTGGGGGCCTTTTTTTTCTTGCCAAGATGGATTCTCGCTAAATACTAATAATTAATAACAAAAAAAAACTTTAAAACAAAAACTCAAAAAATAGTACTAAATACAAGAAAATACTAAATTTGACAACAGCAAAAACCTAAAAGCTGAAAAAACCTAAATTGGCAACACCAAAATAAGAAACAGCAACCCTAAAAAGTCCGTAGGGAGTGCCATATTTGGCGCTTAATTTTTTATTTGGGGGGGGGGTATATCAAAGTTGTTCCTTGACGACATATATAGGTAGGGTGAAAATGTGCTTTGGGTCCCCTGCTTGGAGCGTTTTCAAAAACGCCGATGCCATGGCAAAAATTACACCACTATTTCAAAGTGAAATTTAGTTAGTGACCAATGAAAAGACTAGGAACAACTTCGATATACCCTTTCCCCCAAAAATTACTCGCCAAATCTGGCACTCCTTACGGATCTGCAGTAACCTGCAAAAAATGCCAAATGAAATAGAGAATGACCTTGAATTACCCTAGATCACGCGCTGATGCGTGATTGGCTCTTCGGCGATCGTGCCACTCCACGCGCTAATATTAAAATTAAAATTCTTATTATTATATTTAAAAATTTTTGGAATATTTAAAATACATGTTTTATCGCCCTTTCTTTGTGAAGTGATCAAGCGGATTTCTGACTTGCTGTATTTTGCTGCAAATCTGGTTGCATTTTCCAATTATATTTTTTTTCTATTAATTATTTTTATCTTTTAGCTTTCAATATGCCTACTGTATATAGTGTTGTTGAAAAGTTTCAGGGAATTTTGAGTCGGAAAATTGATAGTTGTGCTTCATTTTCGTCGGGTAGGCCGACAGTTGGAAGGCCAGGTATTGTTAATTGTTTATTTTTGCATTATTTGGCTCAAGATATGCAGATGTTAATTGACTTTTTAATAAAGGTTTGATTGCTGGAGGCTGCAATGTGTAAGAAATGTGGGTCTGATATGAAACAGAAGTTGAAGAAGTCGTATTCGGATGGATTTGTGTATGTTTGTCGCAAAATGGTAGATGGTAAGCAGTGCAACTCTGAAATGTCGATAAGGCAAAATTCTTGGTTTTCGAAGTCAAAGCTTAAGTTGTTTGAGGTTTTGTTGATCACGTATGAAATTTTGAGAGGCACTAAGACAGGTAGAATTGCAGAGGAGTATGGTTTCTCTAGTACTACTTTAGCAGATTGGAGGCAATTTATTAACGAGACCATTTTGAATTATATTGAGGAGAAATCTGAGAAGGTACGTGGTGATGGTGTTGTTGTGGAAATAGATGAGTCGAAATTTGGCAAAAGGAAGTACAATAAGGTTCATGGTGTTGATGGTCAGTGGGTTTTTGATGGGGTTGAAAGGGGATCAGGTAAAGCTTTTTTAGTTGCTGTGCATGATAGGACTCAAGAGACGTTGTTGTCGGTGATTAAGGAATGGATTAAGCCAGGTACGTCTGTTTATTCAGATTGTTGGAAAAGTTATGATTGTTTGACGGATGAAGGTTTTGAGCATTTAAAAGTAAATCATTCTTTAACATTTGTAGACCCCGATTCCGGGTGTCATACAAATACAATAGAAAGTACATGGAGGCATGTTAAAGCTTCTTTGCCTAGGTACCATCGCAAGGCAGATTATAAATTTTACCTTGCAATGTGCATGTTTCGTAAGTCATGTTTAGCGGCTAATGTTGATTCTTTCAATAAATTTATTGAAATTGCTGCTGGGGTAAATTGGGAGGAATTCAAAATTTCTGTATAAATAATTCTTTTTATTAGATTGCCGACACGTATTTTCAATTGTATTTGTTAAAATTTTTGTGTAAATTGTATATAATATGTTATTCAATGTTATTTATTTGTATTTTTTAGGTATTCTTTTTTTTTTGTATTTAATGATTCCGTATTTTTTATGTATTAATTACTTATATTTATCGAGAATCCATTTTAACGAAAAAAAAAAAAAAAGCGCAAAAACAGGTATTTGGCTTGGCGAGAAAAAAGTCGCTAAATTTCCGATTTGGGGGATATATCAAAGTATTTCCAACGGCTAAAACAAAAGAGTAATTAATGAGCATGCGCGAAAAAGCGCTTCAAATTCGCGAGTTGGCGAAGAAGGGGACCTAAACAGCAATTTAACCGTAGTAGTCTTCATAGCACATAGTTAGTCTCTCAGGTAGATTATGAAATAACTCTTGTTTCTTAAGTATTATAAGCATTTTACTTTGAGAATCAGATAAATGACTAGAATTTTAAAAAGCCAATAGGAATGTCTATAATATTAATCAATGATAGTATTTTAGAATTGACATAGTACTAACAATAAATTACACTTTATCTAAAATATACAAGCTCATTAAATGCTCAGAAGATGATTAAAGCTTTAAATCAGTTTTATATTCAGTTAAAAATTGTTTTTAAATTGTTTCAATTAGCCACTTTATCTACTAATGAAGCTAGCCGAAAGTCCCTTGTTAATTTTGTAGGTAACCAAAGTACCTAGAAAATTAACAAGGGACTAAGCCTAACAAAGGTAAGAAAAAACATAAGCGAAGAAAAATCGAGTTGAAATAGATGCAATAAACGATATTTGCCAATGTTTCCATGTTTGATTTCTAAAAATCATAGAGCAATAATATGTACGACTTCCGATTGCCGTGCCATAGACAGGAGGGGGGAAAAAATGGCGTGATTTTCTGAAAAATTTAGCTGGTTTGTGTTCAAAATATACCACCAAGGATGTTTAACAATTATAGTGAGATCGTGCAAACCATACAAACGGGAAGTTTTTTTTATAAATTGAAAAGGAAAACATTTATGATAAAAAGGGGGGGTGCTCCCACGACTAAAGCAACCAAAATAGTTGACTCAATAGAAAGTGATGTCTCTCAAACTCAGAATATTGAAAAAAGAAATAACGAAGCACAACGCGTAGAATCTTATACCAAGGAAAAGATTAGGATCTAATGAAAGGAATCGGAAAATTATGGCTACTACCGAAAGCAATAGTAAAGTTTTGCAAATGGCTTCAAACTTCTTTGAGAAAATCTAGCATGATTTTTAAAATGTTTTGAAGAGTTTTTTCCTTCACAAGAATTGACGACATTAGTGTGACGTCGTATCCACATTTGTTTCCAAACAAATACAACGTAAACATTTGTTTAACATTGTATTTAAAAGTGCTTTCTTGACAAAATTGGAGATTTTTGTTTGGCTATCGATTTTATTGGTGGTTTTTGTTGGCACAGAACAATAAATTGTTCTTTTGCAACCAGAAAACGATTGGATTTTGCCCAACTTGTTGATAATCTGTGACTACAATTTAACGAGAATCAAAGGTTAAACAAACAAAAGGTTAAAAGTTTTAGCAAACACGTTATCCTTAAATAATGAATATCAATTTCAAAAATAACAATTTAAAAATCTATCACCGAAGTAAGTCTATGGCAATTTCAATGATAAATGGCGCTCAACAGCAAATGTTTGGAAACAAATTGCTGGCTATGACGTCACAACTAATGTCGTCTATTTCTGCATTAGAAATTATATAAAAAACTAATTACATTTGCAAATTTTTATTAGTACATTTTTTGCGCAATTTTATTTTTCGTGACATTTTCATTTCTTGGCAGTCTGGTCTGCCATAAAGAGTGGAAAATTTCTATTACTTTCTATTTTGGCAACGCTAAAGATCGCGGCGAAGTTGAAAATGAATTATTTCAATAAATACTCGTCCTTTTTATTTGAATTCTTAGAAATATAATTCGAGAACATTTTCACTACCAACTACACTGAATATTATAAGTTCTTTTATTAATAACTATGATGTGCAAATAAAAATTAATAGAATAAAGTGGAATATAAATGAAAAAAATATCAAATAATGATTAAGTTTAATAAAATTCAGTCTAAAGAAAGAAAAAATTATCACAATTTTAAATGAATTCATTCTTCGTTTATTTTCTTTATATTTTGCAGCGCTCTCAAGAAGCTCTAGTTGTGGAGTTCTCTCTTTTTCCACGATGACCGCGCTGATGCCATTTTGGAAAACTAACTTTTTGTACGAACATTCATCTGTTTATCTTGCGATTTATATTATGATTTTAAAACTTAGGAATTCTGGGAATTTACACCTTATAGTTAAAAATCTTCAATTTATACTACACTAGCTGTACCCGCCGGCGTTGCCCGTGCATTTAGAAAATGCAGATAAGTGAATAGCGCAGGAATAGTAGTGTAGGACACGTAGACTGTCTCTCTCTCTCCCCCCCCCCCCACACACACAACATTCCCCGTCGATAAAAAGGAACAATATATCCTAAATATTTTAAACGGAAAATTTTCCAAAAGATGGTCGCCAGAATTGTTTCTCAAAAGGAGCTGGTACAACCCAGGAATCAGCTATCGGCGAGCAGCGATCTCGAGAAGATTATAATTTGTGAATGGAAATGAAATGTATTATCTTTACATTACGACTGCAAGAATGCTTTGTTTTATTTCGCTTAAGCACTTATAGAAAACAATTAATAAATGAATTCAGAAGATATGTATGACTTTTTAAGGAAGCTGAATTTTCCTAGAATTTAAAAAAAACTCGAAAATTACAAAGAATCTCATCAATTGGCATTTCTCAAAGCATGCGGAATTATGTAATCATAACCAAATTTCTGTTTTTTTTTCCCCCTCTCTCTTTTTCTTTTGTAAAATCTTTTCTATTTTCTTGCATCATTATTATGCTGCTTCGTTACATCACACTGAATTTTTTAGAACAGTAGCAATGAAATTTCCTTAGAATCGGAAAGTTATGAAATAAAAGTTAGCACCTTGTAAGTCTTATGAATAACTTTCGAGATCATTTGGTCCCATTTACTATTCTCTAAATCGCTTCTTTTGAAACGGTGTGTTTATAAAAGAATGGAAGGATATAAATAAGGCGCATATTTATTTTTTTAAAAAAGGGACTGTTTATACCAGACGTTTTCCTCCATATATCTCAATAATTACGTAACTAATGCTGGCATCGCTCCCGCTACTTTCAAAACAACAAGTTTGAAGGCGGATCAATTGATTTGAGATTTGTTTAATCAACATAATATATTTATTCTGATTATTTAAATTACTTTCTAAATTTTTTTTTAAATTACTTTAATTTTTCGAGCAATCGATATGCTCGATAGTGCCACAAATTTTTTTTTAATTATCGGTATTGTTCTGTTTCGAGTTGCCTTTGGTGGAATTCTTTTACGCCAGTTCAAATAAAATAATATGAAATAAAATATTAGTTTTTATTCACAAAAAAAATAAGTAAGTGATTAGGAATTTCTACCCTAAAGATTTGTGTTCTTCTGTCTGTAAAAAGCCCTGATATTTTTTCCAGAAATACTGAAGGCAGCAAATCTGCGGTATCAAAGCAAAGGAAAATTTCTCTAATTTTGAGAATGCTTAGAGGACAAACTAAGGATAATTCAGTATTTAATGTTGAAAATTCTGAAAAAATGCAAATTTTATAATAAACAATTTAATAAAATAACTTCAATTTATTGAAAATATACAGCCAATGTTTTGAGAATAAAATGCAAAATAATTATTTTGTTTCATAAATATTTAAGCTAATATTCTTAAAGTTATTGGAACTGTAACAGCAAAATTTTATTTTTCATTACCTAAACAAACGAAGCAATTTCAGAACCAGTCTTTAGGAAAGTAAAATTTTTAAAAGCTATTATCATTTCAGTTGATGCCATTCACTGTTGAACAATGAAATGGATGGAGAGCTGGATAATTGTGCTTACCTTGGCCGAAACGGTAAGCAATTGACATTGAAATCTCTTGCCCATCAAAATGGATGGACAACCAATTTACCAACTTTATTAGGAAACTTCCGAAGTAAATTAAATATATATTGTAGCCTCCAAGCGAAATGACTCCTCTGGGGAGGCAGACCAAGTATCCGGGGGTCCTTGCTTCTAAATTACAAAATCATAAACCCGATTGCTTCCTAAAAGACTGGTAGAGCACAGTTCAAGGCTACACAGGGGCAAGTAATACTGTATAGTTGTAAAAACTGTGAGCTGAATGGAGACGGTTAAGCCAATGTTGATGATATAGATTAAAACTAACAAAAGTCATACAGGAAAGAAATACAAAACTATCCAACTCAAAATTTTAATGTTTTTGAAAGAAAGTTAAAAATATTTGTATAAAAATTTGTTGCTAATTTTCCTTCAAATCTTCAAAAATGGTGCCATTAAACTACAATGGATGAAGGCTTCATGAATTCACTTTTATGAATATAACATTTCATAGTTTCATCATTTAATCATCACAATGACAAGGATCATTAGAAGACGCTATAATTTGAAGAATTCAAATTTGCAATGAGTAGAACAATGCAATATCTAAAATATAGTATCTGAGCTTTTGAAATATTTTTTATAGTAAATTATCAGGTTATGTTATATTAATTCGTTTCAGAGTTCCTATTTCTTGCTACCGCCAAGCTTCGTCATTTATAACCATAAAGTAACGAGCTCAGCATTATCTTCACCACACTAATGTAGGTACAGAATATACTAGAAATATATTTTAACGTACTTATCATCATGACTTTCGACAGTCTCGACTACCGGTCACAGCAGAGAAGTCACTTCTTAAAGCCCCTATTACATTAGAGTTGCCGATATTTCAGTTTGGGCAACTCCCATAGACTTAACATTATGTGACGTCACAGCTCGATTTTGGACAACTCGGACACGTCGTCCAATGATATTTCAGATTTTTTTTACAGCTGCGCATTTCAAATTTGATCATTGCCAAGTTTTCGCCAAATTTTATGCCAAATGAAAGTTATTGGGGTTATGAATTGCCGAAAATGAACAATATTTTTGTGCATGCAGCAGCAACTCGAGCAATTCGTATCGCCAATAGATGATTAACGGAACTGGTGTTGTCTTTTATTTTCGCCAAGCGGGAATAATAAGATGCCAAGAAATAACATGTTTTCATTATTGTTAATGAGTGCATGTGATAAATATATATACTTGAAAGTGGCAAATATCTGTGTTGAATGGAAAAAAGAAATGGAAATCGATTTTATTGAAATGATAAGAGTAAAGCCTCATATATGGGATATTTCAGATTCCCAATATAAATTAACCAAATTAAAACAAAGGACGTATGAAGAAATAGCTTCCGAATTAAAGTTAAAATATCATCGTTATAAAGATGTGTTTACACGTGATAAGAATTTTCACCTGTGTTGTTTGAGTGATCTCTTTATTTTATTAAAACTATAAATAAATATTATGTTTTCAAAATACCAGTTTTGTCTTAGGTCTTGATAATATAATTTATTTTAGGAAATTAACGCAAAAGTTTTAAGAAATTTTTTAACTAGATATTTTTCCTTTTCACGTCGACAAAGATTAGCTCTTATCATTCTAAACGTGAAGTTTCAAACGCTAAAATTGAGTGAAACAATAGCAAGAAGGCGTAATGTAAACAAAATTTGGCTACAAATTAAATTCCCAAATAAGAATTCATCATGAAATCTGGACACTTACAGAGTAAAATATGGAAACCTTAAAAATGTCAGCCAGAAAAGCGATCTGTTATTAAATCTAGTAAAACAGCTATTTACTTATAGCAAACCTAATAGAAATCTCGAACATTCATTGGACGATGAGCTCGAGTTGCCGAAAATCGAGCTGTGACGTCACGTAATGTTAAGTCTATGGGAGTTGCTCAAAATGAAATATCGGCAACTCTAATGTAATGGGGGCTATATGGGGTTGACAAGCTCTTCTTTTGAGGAAATCTTTAATTTACATATCTCTACTCAGCATGGCAACTTCTTTATCTGAATCAAATATCGAACCCTCTACTGTTCACAAAAGAGAGATTTTTTTAAAACCTCATCACAAGTCTCATCACAAGTCTTTGCAGCACATGTGAAAAAAGTCTTGTCTCTCGGAATTCACTGTTTATTTTATGCGCACGAAAAAACCCTCTGTTTACCAAGTGCGCCTACAGGAGAAGAAGACGTCATCGCCGAAGCAGTGAAGACAGAATCCATGAGAAATGGGAACCCGCTGTTCCGGAAACAAGTTATTATTTTTCTTCCCTCTGACCTTCGCGATTTACGTTGAAAAGATGGGCTCTCTCTCTAGGTTAACGGATGTTCTTTTCAAATATTCCAAATATTTTAAAACAGTGTTTTTGAAACATTTTCTTTTAAAAGCACGCTTTTGCGAAAGCAAAGTTTTCAGAGGAAATGATATTATCCTCTCCACTTCTAATCAACCTAACTATTTTATAAAATAATAATGCAACGTAAAAGCAAATATTGCATATTAAAGACTTGTGAAGTGCTTAAATTATGTTAACCCTTCTTTGCATGATTTTTTCTTTTTTGGTGAAATTAATCAAGTTGATATAATTCATGTTCAAAATTAAAGAAAAAATGGTTAAAAAAAACCTTAGTATATATTTATAGTATAAATTTAGCAAAAAACAATATGCTACAAATTTCCATCATCATCCAAAGTTAGATCATTAGCTTAGTACTAAAT
>JAPDSC010114158.1:0-46975 GCA_026290005.1 Latrodectus geometricus
AATAGATAATCTACGAAATGATGTTATGAAATGATGTCTAGATCATTTTGACATGCATGCTTTATGAAAGAAACCACGATAACAGAAGATAACCAAGAAAATTTACTTGGCGACTTCAGAGAAGACGAGTTACTCATCCACGAACTTCGACAAAGAAAACCTTGTTGCGTGAAATTTCATTTCAAATCTTTTACGAGGCCACAGATATAACTTTTACATAAGAAATATAGGATGATTAAACGATTAAAAAACATAATGAATGAGAGTGCAAAACTTTGAGATATCAATAAAAAAATGACGCAATGCTGCGAATGTCTGAAACAAGCAGACAGATGGCTATCAAGGTTGAGGTATTATTTTGAGAAAACAACAGTAAAATGGCTTTCTGCATCGAAATTATGGAAAAGTGCATTTTTAAAAATGTAATTTTAGAACAGAAAAATATAAGGGATTTTATATTTTGTATAATTGTTTAATCAATAAAATAAAAATGGAAATTATTTTTTAAGAACGAATTTTATTTTGCACGCGTTTTTTAAGGGCATGGTAAATCCTTTTTTTTTTTAATATTGCAGTATTTATAGATAGAGAGTAGTCTGTTAAAGAAAAGAATGAGTTTTAAGATCTTATACTCATTTTTCTATTTTACGATCTATTTTATTCCTTCCGTTCTTAAAAGCGAATGCCTACTATAGTACATATTAATACCAGTATAGATTCATCGGCAGATTACCCAATGAAGACTCTTCTATGCATTTATTGATCGAATAATAAACATTGGATGAGTTCAAGGTACTTGCGATGGCAGTGAGATGCAAATGACAGTAATGTGATAAATTCTAAGCATTTGTGTTTGTCTGCACTGAATCAATTGCACTGATATTTAATTTGAGAAAACTTCTTGGAATAGAGAACAAATTTAGAGATTTTGTCTTATTAGAAGATCCATCAACACGTACATTGCTGACAATAGTAGGGACATATTTTTTTCCTAACAGTAGCATTGAAATAGAAAGTATTCTTAGACTACACTTCTCAAAAAGAATAAACCCTTAAGTTCACAAGTTCAATTTGTTTACATTTGTAAAAAACGTTCTAATTTTTATTTTTACTACATTCCTACCATTTAGAAAATTAAATGCAGTTCGGTAATACTGTTTTGAGAAATTCAATAAATATAGCATTTATCTTAAAAATAAAAATCTCTTGTACATTTTGCAGAAATGAAATTTGTCATAGATAAATATATAAAATTATTTTGCTCCTAAGTTCATTTTCGATTTTTATAATTTATTTGTTTTTTGCAACTCTGGATATTTAGGTCATTTAGGATAAAAATTATATAAAAAAAATTATCAGTCTAAAACTAATTTGTAATCTCTTAAATGTAAATTAATTTGAAACTCTGTAATAGAGAAATTGGAAATAATTCGATGATTTCTTCTTCCAGAATAGAATAATGTAAGCATATAATGTACTCCAGAATACATTCCCCAATACATAATACTTACTTCTATAAAAAGTGCAGATTTCAATCAATTCTTTCAAAGTATACGTTTCTATAATCATCAATGTTGAGCCATTATTTAGAGGTTACTATGTCAACCAGCCTCATCTTATATATATAATTTACATAATCTTTTGATTTTTCAAAAATTTGCTGGAAAAATCCATTAAGATGGGTCAATAAATTATATATACATATAAATTCATTTTTACTACTCGCACAAAATCTATTTATTAGCACACAAATTGGATTAGAAATATATATCAAGCATTTTTTCCCCCACAAAATTTTTAGAGTTTACTTTATTGAAATTATTGAAAAATAAAATAATTGAAAAAATTTTTCCTTTCTTTTCCTTGGAATATTTAATTTTATAAATAAAACATTCTCTAATTTTACCACAAATCCGCCTTTCCAGGTAATTTCTCTGATCTAAAAACCCTTAATCTGTCGAGTTAGTCATTCTTTTATCCATTATTCATTTTTTTACTTTTTTTTGTTAAAAATATAAAATCTTTCGAAGAATTGCTTCTTTTTGTACCATGTACGACAAGTTTTATAGTAATGTTTTGGTATTAAGCTTGGATAATTTCAAACCTAAATATAAAGATTTTGTTATATATAAAACTAGTCAAATCACTCTTATTTTTCTTGATAATATTAAATAACATCATAAAAACAAGAAAAATGAAATAAATAACATCAAAATAGAAAAAGGATAAAAATTCTGCGACAAAATCAGTCATATTTCAATATTTGCTGTGTTTTATTTTAGTGTGGTAAATACATATACATTTATTTTCTTTCTTAGAAATAAAGTTTTAAAGAATTTGTTACAATTTAATATTGTTCGGTTGATATTGATTGAACTTTCACTTCCAGATCTTTTCTAGGTTATTTGACTTTTCAATTCGAAATACTATCAATTCAAGTAACTATTTTTTTAGTGGAATTTGTTCCGACTTTTCTCTTAGACTGATTTCTCCCATTCGCTCCGGTTCTTAAAACTATATATATAAATAATTTCTTTTTAAAATATAAATATATTCAGCGTTTAATATTTTACAACAGAATAGTCATTTGTGTTTTGATCCTTTGAGTTATATTCAGCATTTATGAATATTTTATAAAGTAAGAGTCCTTTTAATTTTAATCAATTCCTTAATTATTTTTTTTCAAATCAATCATCTTCGAAATATACTAAATTTCTACTAAAATTTTCTGATAATTTCAATAAACTTTTAAACCTAGCTTACATATACATTGTCTGTTTCACAACACTGTATGTAAAATAAAGATAGAAAATTTTAATAAAAATAAAACTCAGTTTCGATTAAAAATCTTTATATATATAAACATATTAATCTCAAACATCAACTATATTTTTTCCTTTAATCTATCAATGGTTGTTAGCATTAATTCAATGAACTTTTAAAAACAAGTTGCGCCTATCGTTAATTATGAAGGGTGTGCTAAAAGCGCTCGTATTTCAACATTAAAAAATGTTTCGCATGTTTTCTTTAATGTATCGTTTCCTAACAATGCCATCGATTAATTAACTTTACCGACTCTTTTTTAATGAACTAAAATGGTAGAGTAAAAATAAAATAAAATTATTTCTTGTTTTCTTCTTCATTACCCAATGACTTTGGCAGGCATTCAGAGAATCTTTTTTTCTTAAAGCTTATTTTGAAGGGACTCGAAGCAGATGCAATGTGTTTCATGGCTGAGAAGTTGAGTCCCAAGAGCTTTAGTATTTTGGACGAAGCCCTTTTTTTCTTAATGAAGCAGTGTTTGAGTTAGAAGGTTACGTGAACGTGCTTAACGACCAAATTGGGATGCATAGCATATCCATTGATTCTTAGAAAAACCGCCACTTTCTTATATTTGAAATATCTGAACATCTCACTTGTTCTAAGAACATAAGTAGAATATCTTTAAACAATAGATTTGACATTTATTTAGTTGTTGCAGCATGTTTCCCTGCCCTAGCTGGGCTCAAGTTCGATGGAAACAACTGTGTGACAGTCTTCGTAATATAGAAGCAGAGACCAAGAAGACTTGACCTGCCAATCTCAGATGTATCATTTCTCTTGGAAGACATTGCGGCTTTGACATATTTAACACGTGCCCCAGCTGCTTGATCTGGCATATATAACTGTTAGAGACCCATTAAAAACTCACAGCTTCCTAAAAATCCTTTTTTAAAAAGATGAGGTAGAGTTAGTTCATCTTTATCTCCAAGAAAGAAAGATGATATTTCGAACATTTATTTTTAAATTTGTTTATTTCTTGTGCACAAAGGGATTCATGTTTTTTTCATACTTAACATAAAAATAACCGCTTTTGGTGTTTACAGAGAGTCAATGAATCATCAATATATATATATTTTAAACACACCTTGCATCGAAATTGAATACTTTGCACGTGCTAACAGTGAATTGAATGATAGGAATTTGCCCATTGTTGACATTCGTACAAATTCAACCCTAAAACTACGTCATGTCTAAAGTTTTAAATGTATATTCCATTCTTCCTTGAGGTATTGTAGTGTATACTTTTTATAATTAATGTAAAACTGTTTTCAGTTTTGATTATTTTTTTTAATAAAAATCTATTAATCGTCAATGTAAGTACTTTTAGTAAATCGTTCACCAAGATATGGTTGCAATGCACGGAACTTCTGAGATTTGCAGAACGTTGACATTCGAACTATTTCCATTCCAAAAATAATTTCGAGAGATTTAAAAGCGTGAAGCCATTTGTTTTGATTCTCTGCCAAACATTTAAGTCACATGCGAAAACGGGTGTTGCTGCCGTATTAAAAGGGGAAAAAAATACTGCTCATGCACATTTCAGAGACTCTTCATCAAGAGTTTTGTTTACGTGTCATTTATTCTCAATAACAAAAGTTTGAAAAGCTTTCTGTAACCTTGTAGATCATCAAATAAACTCAAAACAGTAAAGTAATTTACGTTGTTATTCTTATAAATGTTTTCCTAATATTTCCAGATTTTTTTGTGTGTGGTTTTCTTTTTTTTTTCTTTTTTTTTTTCCACATACAATTTTCGTTGGGAAAACTTTATTTAAGCAATGTATAGCTTGATAGTTAAAGGTTTTTTATTAAATACATATCATGTATCTACTTTTAGTAAAACAATCTGAGGAAACAGAAGATTCTTGATGGTACTACAGTGGTAAGAATGTAAAACAGCGTCGAAAAATAAAACATTCCAGATAAACCAGCAATGCAATTTTCGAAAAGTGATTTTTCAAAGATAATAAATTGGTATAAGTACCAACACTGCGATTTCCAGAAAGATACACAAAGAAATAAAATTTCATTCAAAATTGTTAGTGACTGCAGTGGTTTCCAGAAAAAATTCTTGAGATATTAAATTCTAATCACATATTATAATCAGCACTGTAATCTTTGGAAAGACGTTTTATAAATGCTAAACAGTATTTCTTATAATTATTCATATACCATGTTCAAATAAATGAGTCAAAATATAAAAATTTGCGGTCATAAGGAATTTATTATTTCTGGTTTTGGAATTGTGGTTGCGATTTTAACATCACACAGTGGGAGCAAATGTTTAGCCAGGAAACATTCATGATTTTGCACACAGAAATAAATGTTTTTTTTATTAATGTACGAAACATATTTATTTAAAGAATTAATATTTTGATTTCCAAAAAAATAAAACCATTACAATATTATTCCTCTAAACTCTTCGAAAATACACTTAGTAGCAAAAACAGGTCACTGAAATGTCATTAACTATAACTGAAGCGAATTTGATAAGGACAAAAGAAATAAAGAACAACACAAGGAAAATCGAAACCGATAGCTGCTCCAAAATTTTTTTTCCTCTATTTTTAATTTTCTTTTATTGATACGATTTATTTGGGCTTATGGGACAATTCTCTAAGATTTATTATTGAAAGCAATTATTATCAATTGTAGCTAATTTTTTGTTTTCAGGTAAGTTTTTTGACTTGCGTTATTTTAACCGCGTCACCTATTTAGATACTAGGGTCACGACCATTGATAATAGTTTTAGGTGGGAACAAACAGCCCAGAGAATGCCAGCTAAGATTAGATAGGAAGAGTTTGATACCAATAACTGTGTGTTAAAGAGTTTCTAATTTCTAACTATATATATGATTGAATGAAGCATTGAATGTATGTATGTGAATATATAAGATGAAAATGAAGCATTGAATGAAGATATCAATAACTGTGTAGAAAAGTTACTAGTTTCTCTAACGCTATTTATATGTGTGTGTGGAAATAGGTAGTAATCAAAATAATGGAAACACGCCTGTAAATAAAAGGGACATTTAAAAAATTCGCTTAGCTATTAAAAGTAATCCAAAAGCAATTAGTAGCAAGTAGTTAAGCCATTGAATCTAAAATTTTATGAAAAACTCAATCCACGCGCGTAAAATGCATCGAATGTTACCTATCCCTTATATTAAATACGAATTTCAGCAATATTTTGTGAATATAAATAACATACACCCATCATCGTAGAAAAACGAATACATTCAATCAATCAATCAATCAATCAATATATATATATATATATAATACATATGAGCCGTTTATTATGAAAGTGGCCTAACTCCATTTTTCAATATTTTGCGGTTACCGTGGTTACATGTACAACCTCATGTTATTTATCAAAAAATAAAAAATATATAAAGTAACACCCTTAAATACACTTAAACAGTGTGACTCATTAGTATCCTCTCTATATATACGTATATTTTTAAATACATTAAAAAGAAAACCCTTAAATATCTCGATTTGATTTTATATTATATATATATATATATAAAGTATTGGATATTCCTTAAT
The DNA here is from genome assembly GCA_026290005.1 of Latrodectus geometricus. Taxonomy (NCBI): domain Eukaryota; kingdom Metazoa; phylum Arthropoda; class Arachnida; order Araneae; family Theridiidae; genus Latrodectus; species Latrodectus geometricus. The sequence goes on from JAPDSC010114158.1 coordinate 6,375, forward strand.
AGCCAAGCTTATTAAAAATCATACAAAGATTTACAAAGATAACTATACCATATGGTTTATTACGGAATTAAAAAATAAAATTTTGGCGAATTATTCCAAATTTAATGTCAAATACCGAGGATTTTGCGATATCTCAAAACAATGCGATAGCACAAAAGCGCCCGAATATTTTAGAGATACTTTTTTTGTAGATGATATTAAATAGTGACAATTTCTTTGACTTAAGATATTACAAAGATAATTGAATGTGATAAGTTGATCAATCAATTTTAGCTACTTTTCTGTTTTCAAGGCAAGTTCGGTGACTCTTGCGTTCTTTTAACCCCGCCACCTAATTCTTTATAAACTAGGGTCACGATCACTGATAATAGTTTTTAGGTGGGAACAAACAACTCAGAGAACGCCAGCGAAGATTAGATAAGAGAAAAAAAAAAATTTTCATCGAATGGTGATTTTGAAATCATATCTTTTGCGACTAAACTATGTAAATGGTTTTACGAAATATACTGAACACCCCCAGATGCCTTTTTGTCACTCACGATTTGATATTATATCCAAAATTTTGTATTATTTAAATTTTTCCAATTTGTCCCTATTATGTTAATTCATTTTAGTAATGGGCTTATCTTTAAATTTATTATAATTTTAATGAGATAATAAACAAGAATTAATTAAAAATAGTTTAATGTGGTTTTTAAATTTTAGATTTGTTACGCCATAAAAATTATCTTTTTTTATTCTTATTTATAAAAATAATTATAAATTTTCGATTTTTTACATTATCTAGCTGAAAGACAAAACAGGAAAGATATTTATTAAATATTTAAAAATACAGTCGAAAGGTAAATTTATAATTTTAATAGAAAACTAATAGCTGAAATCTGTTATAAGGTACTTCAACATCCGCTACAGACTGCCAAATAAGAAAATTTTCTACACACAATGATCATATTCCCATTGGGTTACAAGGTGGTTCACTCGGAAAACTCCCAAGTATTCATACAAATACCAGAAGCATAATACTCATTTTCTACAGTTGAAAAATGGTTGGAATTAAATTTGAAACATTCTATTTCGAAATTTTAATTTCTTAAAATAGTTCACATTACGATTTCCATACAGTAACACATTAAGTACATGGAATTGGTTCATAATAAGATCTTTCAATAAAAAAGAATAGGTTGAGATTTCTTTATTAAAAGATCACTGACTGTTTGTGATAATATAGATAATGACGTGTTTCAGAAAAAAAATCGTTTTCTTCATCTAAAATGGCGCCATTTAATGGCGGAAAATTTTAAGAAAATTGCAGCTTCAATATATTCCGTTTTTTCAGATACATATTTTTGGCAAGACTTTTATTATATAAACATACAAATGAAGTTTAATTTAATGTAATATCTGAAGCGTACCCAGAAGTTACAAGATGTTCATTGTTGACGCTTACAAGTTTCAACAATGAACATCTTTAACTTCATTGTTTAAGCGGAAGAAATTTACCTCCGCAAATGACAATGTGAAATTAGTTTTAAAGAAAAACAATTTCGAAAGGATTCATCCAGAATATTTGTATCAGGCAACAGATGGTTTCAATTGTGTTAAATTGAAGATAACGCAGCATATTTTGTAAACAATATCTAACGAAATTCCATGTTGTGTATTCTTTAATAAGATAAGATACCATTTAAAAACCACTCACATTTTATCAAAGCTTTCAATCGAAAAGTAATAATTGTAGCATTTTTCATCATTTCAATTCAACTGTATAATCAAAAAAGTTTAATATTGATAAGATAATGAAGCTTAAAGTAGACATTTTTACTAAAAACAAAACAACACATATTTCTACAACGTGACAAATATTTTCATTGAAAACCTGAAGTCATAGAATCTTAGAGCTTTTATTTTATTAAAATAATAATATTGTTTTAATTAAAATTAAAATAGCTTAGTATCGAAGTTAAAGGGCATAACGTTTATAAATGTACATATAAAAGCTAAAATAAAAGAATATATATCTACATATAGTACGTACAAAATAAATCAATTTGTTTTTCAGAATTATTAAATTTTATTAATTTCGATATTTCTGATGTTATTTCGACACAGAACTTTTTTTTTTTTTTTTAAAAAAAATTGTTCTTAAAAATGTTAGAATAAAACCTGAATTTTAGAAAGCAATTTAGAAACAATTCCTGCCACCAATTTTTGAAAGGCTTTATATGATGCAAAATGGAGTTAATTCAACTCAGGTGTGCAAACACTGATAAGTAACTAACCTGATTGGGACTAAATACGAAAACGAGAAAATAGCTATTTAAGATTTGTTGGAACAATCAATATCGGTAACCTATCTATATAATTCAATATCACACTTTTTTTGTGTGATCATCCATTCATTCATTCATGAGTTACAGCGGGAATTCAACAAATTCGGCTCATTTTACAACTTTGTTTTTGATAAGTAGGAAAATACAAGCTTGGCAACTGAAGTTGTGAAGGTGTTTAGAGTTCTGATACTGTAACAGCAGTTATATGAAATTCTGATATCGTTGATTCAGTTCAGATATTTTTTTATGTTAAAGAGGCATTTCTCACGGATGCATTATCGTCGGAATTGTCAATAAAATATCAAAAATGATCAAAGCTGACCTCTTGTTAGCAGTCGTAGCACCGCCCAGAACCCAAAGATCGACTTCAAAACACTTTGAAACCTTTTATGCTAAGCAAATCCGAAACAAGAAGTTCGTGTAAGAATAATGGATTTCTTTTTCCTCAGCATTATAAATAACAAACTACAAAGCTCCGTAAGTCCTTTCATAAACATTGTTTTGGAAGAATGCGTCTGTTTAATAATACAAAATGATTCGATATTTTGTTTCTAATACTTAATAAACGAAAAAAAAATACCCATTTCGGTGAATCTTCAAACAAACAAGTTGTATATATTGCTAATAGATGGAAAACAAAATTAAAGACGTTCTGAGAAAACTATTGATGAAACATTTCCTAACTTGTCTCAGTGGCTTTAAACTAAATTCCAACTTCCATTTAAAAATGCAGTTCAGCAAGTTTTTATTGCAATGACATGTTATGACAGAACTCCCAAAGGCACGCTGATTGCTGCTCAGCTTTTCTCTTAGTGACATACACAATCGGGTTTTTATTTTAAAAAAATAGAAATTGGGAAAGCATCATCATAATTCTCAGTTCGATTCCTTGATATATTATTAAAGCCATGATAACATGTCATTAATGAATATGTGATATTTCTTCACTAACTATTCATTTGCAACCAGTTTAGATATAAAAAAAAATAATTAAACAGGAAATATACAAGTATTCTTAACAGGAAAATCGTAAAACAACTTTCCCAATGTAATTATAATGGCGAAGAAAGATTTCAAAAATATCAAAATATACGGGTTTTTTATAGGAAAAAAGTAAAAATATTAACCTATGCTTCTTCTAGTTATTTGGTTTTTATGTCATTGATAAGTAAGAAATCAGAATGGCATCAATTGAATTTTTCTATACATTCTTAAATTAGCGGCAACCATAACTTAATACGTTTCCCAAGCTAAATTTGCCTCATGGAATATCTACTGTTATGGTGTTATGCCTTGATAGATTCTAAATAGAGAATAATATATCTGGGATATAATTGGAGACAATAGCCAACACTTCTGTTAAAAGTCACTAAGTCATCAACCAACTGTCATGGGTTCGCTCAGGTTTCCCAAGCCAAGTAACAGCAGATGGGATAGTGCTCAGAATTAACATTCAACAGCTTGAGAACTCGACCCTTAATTCGAGTGAATTTATTTGTAGTAGTTCAGAATCAATTTAAAACTCTAAGACCAACTATTCTTGTATATATAAATGTAAACTTAGTGAGACAATTCAAATTTTCATATGTTGCCAAAGCAAGAATATTAAATCTATCGGTTTATTTAATTTTAAACTACATGTTTGTTTGTTTTTTTACCATATTAGCATTTATGTGTAAAAAGTGCAAAAGAAGACCGACAAATAAGTAAGTAATCATCCTCATTAAAATTGATATTTGACGTCCAAGGTTTATTTTGAATACGTGAGTTAATAAGACCTGAACTCAGTTTAAAATGGATTCCGAACCACTGCAAACATCCATGCCAAAAGGTTGAAATTGAAACTGTTGAATCTCTAAGCATGTGGCTACAAGCTCTGCCTGATTCAAACTCGAATATTTAAACCATATCACTTATTTATATCTCAATTCAACAATAACGGAAACTTAAAATCTTTTAGAATAAGCATTATATTTTTATCTCAGAAAAACCAGTAAATTATTTAGGAGAAATATTGGTAACATTTGCTTTCATTGTTTAGTATAACACATATAACTGATTTGACTGATGATAAATAAAAACATCTACAAATATTTTAAGAGCAAATTTCTTAATGCAAAACTTTTCGGAGTCGAAGAAGTCAGACTAGCCTCTGAAAATTTAAAATTCTGGCCTCCAGTTCAAAAACTTGTGGGTTCAGTTCCACTCTTGGGCGATGAAGTTCGTAGTGGTTTGGAATACATTTTTAAGATGCACGTTTCGGACGCACTAACCCTCACGTGTAAAATGCGACTGTCGAATGTCAAACAACTCAAACGTTAAGGGAGGAAGGTGTATGGTTCGATTTTACAGAGTTAAGGAATGAAATAAATTGATAAGGATTACCCCTCATCTTGTCTGTCATCAAGAATATCTGATCTATTCTTATTCAGTACTCTAAGTATACAAGTTAAGAATGATCATTCTTAGAAAATGCAAAACCTATGTATATGGATCTCACTGTGACCCAGTAACAAGATCGAACTCTTCAACAAGATCGTGGAAGGTCTCACGTACGTTACCAGCCACAGTTAAATAATAAGGGATGGACGTAGCGTTTATTTGTTGTTTTCTACAAGCCGGCTATCATGTTTGTCTTACGTTATTAATGAAATTTCTTTCAAAAGACAAAAACATGGTGGATATTCGGGAAAGGTTTACAAAAGATTTTAGTTTTTAAGCTTTACATTATGTTCATTCATTCATTTAAAGATCTCATTTCTCTAAAGTTATATTCTTTATATCTGAAATTGTCATATATATCAAATATGAAATTTCCTTTTCTTTTCTTTTTTAATATTCTATTACATAAAGTGACGCCAGAAAATAAAATGAGTCATGGTTTCAACCGACAAAATGAAAATAAATCTCAGTTTTAAAAATAGTCAGTAGAATTTCTTTATATAGTTTTAAAAAATAAAGAAATCCGTGGTATATACTGGAGAGATTTATGAGGCGCTCAAATTCTCGTATTTCCTACGAGAGAAAGAAAATATTTCGAGTGAATGGCACATATTTTTCATAAATGTTTGGTAAAAATAAAATAACCGTGTGAAACAACACTCTCGCGAATATTTTATAAAGGCATCATGTTTTCCAAAGCTTGAATGAGCGGTTCCGAGAAAAAATATCTATAAAAAGATTGCTAAAAGAGAAATTTTGAACTGCTAAAAATATTTTCCGTTAGTTTTCTAATATCGAAATTATTTTGTTCGTGAGCAAAATAACATTTCGATTCAATTTATAGTGAAGCAAGATTGCTTCTTTAAAATAAATGAAATAAGCTAGTTAGTTGCTATATAAATTGACACTTTATTAATTCTTATAATTATTAAGTTCTGATGACAAAATTTGAAACCCAGCTAATTAAAGTATGGTAAAAAGTAAAAAATATTAATTCCTAAAAATATTTTCTAATACTTCACAAAAATTAAAATTATTGTTTTAGGAAAAAATTCATTTTTTCGGTTGAACTCAATGCAAATCTAGATTAAATTTTTAAATCAAAAAGTCTAATTAGAAATAAACATTTACACAGCATTAAGTTACAATTAAATTTAACAAATTAAAAATTATTGAAAACACCATTGAAAAATTGAGCTATTAGAATTAAAATATGATAAAAAGAGAAAACCTAGATAATATGCCTAAAGATACTCTTCAATGTTTATTTAAAATAAAATTTTATTTGGCTAAAGTTAAATTATTTCTAAACAGAAAATCTCATCTGTTAGAAATTAATAACTATAGTACAAATTAATTTCTAAATCTTTACGGCACAGTTAGAAATTTAAGCAACTTGAGCTTATTAGGGAAAACAGTGGAAAGCAAGAACAATTTATCGCTAAAAATGTTTTCCACCAATTTTCTAAAATCGAATTGTTCGCGAGTAAAATATTTTAATAACATATTTACAGCAAAATTAACTGCAAATTGAAACCGCTCTTTATTAAATTTTAAAAATAATAATCTGTAAAAAAGGCGAACACTGACACAACACATTAACTATAAAATTACTAGGTTATGATGACATAATTAGAAACTTGATCTACTAGAACTAAAATTTTATAAAAAGTGAAAAATGAAACAAATTTTATTGATTTCTAAAGTTTTTTTTTTCGCCAGTTTTTTTTAAACATAATTATTTGCGACAAAAATATAATGCTTCAACTAAATATATAACTAATTTAAAATGATTCTTGTAAAAAAAAGTATTAAGCACTAACAGCGTTTAACACAAAATATTGAATTAAATACTATTTTGATCAACATTGACACATAATGTTTGATTCTGACATAGAATATATTCATTACGGAATTAGTATCTGATGGTAATACAATTAGAAATTGGAGTCATTAAAACTAACGGATGAATATATTGCACTAATTTACTCTTATTTTTCTAAACATAAAATGATTGCGTTCATTAATAAAATGCAATATTTGGATTAAATTTAGAACAAATTCTTATAAAAAATTATCTACTAAGTTAAATATCGATGTAGCATACTTATTAAATTAGACTTCAGTTCACAAAGTTCTGATAACAAAAAAGAAGCTTCAGTAATAAAAAAAATGAAAACAATAAAAAAATTTAGACCAATTTTTATTCGTAAAAATACTTAAGACTGATTTCTTAAAATGAACAGTGGGGAAAATATGGAATATATATAATGAAAAGTAATAACTGATATTTTTTCTCTTTTAAAAGGTTATTTACTTTTATAGGCTTAACGATTTCTTTTGCTTTATAGAATCTTTTTTTAAATATTATACATATCGTTCTGAGAAGATCTATGCACGTTATAAGATGTGCTAGAGGATCAAATATTTCTTCGCTAGTGTGCCGTGGAGAGGACAATGTCAGATCAGGTATCGAATAGAATAGATTAATGCAGTTTCCAATAATATTCAGCCACGTTCACATGGCTAAATATTATTGGAAGGTGCATTAAGAGAACTCTCAGTAATAATTATTATAATAATTAATTACCATAATAATAATTACCATAATAATTCCCTAAACAAATTCTTAATCGTCCTTACCGATATAAAATAACCATAAAATGGATGTTATGTTTTATTCATTGCTTGCATAAACAATCAAATATTAATATTGAATGTGCTTTACATGCTACACGAAATAAATTTATCTTTACTGAATGATTAATAAGTATTTATTTTTTAATAGCAGTATCAAGAGAGACAAATCTCCAATAATATATAAATTAACCTATCCCACTAAGATATGGCCAACATTTTCTTTCCAACTAGAGAGATAATCCCACTGACAAATTGACCTGTTTTTGACGGGTGGACAAAATTGTATATTCAACATTATTGGTGAAAACGATTATTTCTTTAACTCACAGACCAATTATAATTAAAATAAAATGACGTACGCATGATCTCAACTGCAACGAAAGAAACAACCACTTTATGGTTAAAAATAAAACCACTTAAAAAAAAGTCTCCCTTCCCATATTTCAAAGCAATTCCACCTCGCAAGTTTTTCGATTTTTTGATGGGTAGCATGCGAGTGTCCTATTCGCAGTGCAGGATACACACGCGCTTCAAGGGAAGGAAGAAATAAACAACACAAAACAAGACGATCTGCACCTGCTGGCGAGCGTCAAACGAGGAAGACTAATTAAGTTGGGCGGGGAACAACAGAAATGGCGCAACGCGTTTCCGTCCCTCCCAAAGTTAGCGAATGAGCGAAGCGGAGGATGGGAAAACAAATGCCACAAAAGCAAATAGTTTTTGATAACAAAGATTATTAAAAATCATTGACCTGATTTTTATTTTATCTACAGCCAGGTGAGCACGATACAAGATCGATATGTAAGTCAATGTGTTTGGAGCGCAATTAAGGCTGAAAGAAAAAGTAAAAATAAATATCTGAAGGTGCTGCAATCTTCGCCGTCCCTTCATTCTCAAATGAAAAATAATGACACGCATTGAAGAAAAAGAAGGAAATATGTAGATAGTCGAAAAAATATTAACCTAGAAAAAAAATGAAATTTTCAGTGAAAAATCCTCAATTCCTAGAATTTCATAAATTGATTAATAGTTATAAGAACAAAATATATATTGGAAGACGTTCTCTAGGTCGGAATTTGACGTCTTCGATACCTGATTTCAATGAAGGTGTGGTCAAACTGAGAGGGTCCCTACCAATGTTAATCTGTCATATACTAAATGTCCCTCTACTGAAATGATATAGTTAGGAAAAAAACTCAAGTTTATAAGGGTTTCCCCCCCCCTTGCCAGACTGATAGTATGGTTGCGCTGCTCCAATTTTTCAACTGAACCGCAATTGGGTGTGGAGTCCGACTTCCTCAGTACATACATGCCATAGGTATCCATTCACACACGGAAAGGGCAAAGACAGGAGATAGAGAAAAGGAAAGTATATCCATGCCCGAACCGGGATTCGAACCCAGACCTCCCTATCCTCAGTAGGCACGCTGACCACAAGACAGAGTAGGTGGCAGTTTATGAGTTGACCTCGTCAATTGATACCGATTCAAAATTCAAATCTGCGGTATTGAAAATAGAAACATTAAATACACCACAAAAAATTGTAACATTTCTGCTTCTGAACTTGAAGCTTATGTAAGCATCATAACTGGAGACTGGTATTGCAATTGGAGTGCATCATAAAATGGTTTTCCAGCCAATAATAAGTTTTAAAAAAATGTTAAATGACGAAGTCAACACCCGAATTAGCCCCCCCCCCCATTCAAACCAAATAAAGGATATAAAACAGGAGGAAAGAACATTAGACAAATAATTAATGGAAAAATCTAATCATTAAAAAGTTTTTTTTTTCTTTTTCTATGTAACCAGGTTCTTATTGTGGTAAAATTAAGAAGTATACATTTTATCAGGCATTTCCCTTTTCCTTACCACACCTTCCTCGCCACTTAGAAACACTCTGCCTTACGAATATTCGTGTGGATAGTCTATAAGCACAGCAATCTCCGATTTAATGAAACAAAATTTCCATTTCTGTTTGTTAAGCTAGGATTAGAGTACAGATAAGGCGCAGGTGGTGATCCTTCCATGAATCGACCCCATAGTTTTTCTTTTGCGTTTGGGATCCGAACGACCGTCAAGCACTCATACTCTCGATAGACGGCTGGATAGTTTTTGGATAGATCCGAATCAGCATATTGTCGCCAAATGGACTCCCAAAGAACAATATTTCGGAACTGCATATTGTTAATAAATCTCTGAAAGGCAAATTATTAAATTGATTCATTTGTTCACAACGAAAAATTCTTCTGCATCAATTATTCAATATCTACCATAGCAAAAGACTATCAAGTTGAGGAGGCCAATGAAGTTTAAAAGTTTCACAAGATCTTTTGGAATTCACAAGATGTGTAGGTTTTCTGTAACATGGAAAGGTTAAATTGTGATCGTTTCGACTAACCATGGTTGAAAATTACAAAGTGGTTCAGTGTAGTTGAAGATTATTCAGTCAGCAGAAACGTATTGCAATAATTTAACCTAATCTATAAGACAATATTAAAATAAAAAAAATGCCGAGCAGCTATAGAACGACCTATTCGTTTTCTATATTTACGTATTAGTTTATGCGCGTGTTATTGTCATAAACTAAACATCGAAATAACCAAATTATTAACAAATTAATTTGAAATTCAATCAAACGTTGTTAAAATTACCTTTTATTTTTCCGGGTCTGCTTTTATTGGAATTTTCATTGATGCTTTCTTTACCTTTCCAATTTTTATGTCTACATCTTTTTATTTAAATGATTCAGAATTCTTTTAAAAAGAATTACCATAACAAAAAAAATGTTTCTTACAGTGATAACACTTATTTAACGAAACTCTCTTATTAACCTCATTTGATTCACGTTGTCTCGCGTCCTATAAAGAGCCTTGAAACAGAAGACTCTGCCTTCACTGCGCTATTGCAATATGTGGGTTACAACCAGGTTACCTACTACGTCATATGCTACCGGGACTACAATATTAAATTACCTTTTACCTCGTACCCCTCAAATAGTAAATTATAAGTTACATACATTTTTTTATTAACTTTTATTCATTAACCTAAAAACAATTCTTTCGATAATTTCATGACCAGTTGTTTCCATTTATAATTGCATTATAATAAGTTCTACATTTTAAAGATTAATTTCCAGAACTTTTGAGAAAATTCCAAAACCAACTGAAAGCAAATTATAACAAATCCAATGATAACACAGGGACTTTATATTATAGCATCATATTTAACTAATAGAACTTACAACAAATTATTCGAAAATTATATGCAATATTTATTTAAAAATATTTTCAACAATGTAAAATTTGTTTTTTAACAAATGATTCATGCAGACAGGAGAAGACTTTTTTTTAAATCGAAACCATTCAATGATACATGAAGATTTACCAGACTTGAATCAAGGAAAACGAAAACTGAATTAAGGACCTAAAATTTTTTATAAATATTTAAAATTAAAAACACAACAATTTAATCAGTTTGTCGATTTATAATTGAAATTTAAGAGGAAAATATAAAGTTTGGAAAAGAGTTATAACAAAAATTACAAAAAGAGGAAAAGTTCAAAATTTTACCAGAAAAAGAATAGAAAATAAAATAAATATTAATCTTGATTTATTCTCATAAAAGCTTTTTAACGGAAAATGGTGTTAAATATTTTGAAAGATTCATTTTTAGAAAAATATGAGCGCCGAAACCTAGTTCAAGAATAAATAAAAAGGAATGAAGACAGGTAAAATAACATCCTCAGAAAATATTTATATTTGCAGGATTTTTTTTATAAATGTACAAAAGGCAACATGAAAATAATATATTCTGAAAGATCTATATTCGTGAATTGATATGGTAATAAAAACGAACGAATGAGTACAAATACTATATTCAAATATCAGCAATAATTCCTGTCTTGAAAGTGGAATGTATGAATACGATTTACTTTCTATGTTGAATAAAACAAATGGAAATTTATGTTTATACGAAAGAGATAAATATGTTACACCAAATTAACTTTATATTTGGATGTTTACGAAAGTATGGTTACGAGAAATTCTAAATACAAATAACTAAATTGAACTTTTATACAAAATAAACCGAGATTTTTTTTTATAAATGAACCAAGTAATAGTGAGTGTTTGAAGAAAATAACTAAAATTTTATAGCCATAAATTTAAAAAGTTGCTTTTTAAATTTACATATAAGACAGTCTAAAAGTTGAAACTAAAAATCTTATAACATCCACAGCATTTTGTCTACCAAAAACTTTTTATATTGTACTTCTAGTATCGAAGGGCCGTACTCACATATAGATAAAGAGGAAGACACCCAAGCATCCACCCAATGATATCGACATGCAGAAAGCTTAAATGCTATTTCCATCTTCTGTTATTCAGCAATCGTTGAGGTCAAACCCAGAACCAACGACAATGCCACGGTAAGTTTCCAACGCTTCTAACACACTTCTTGATACCAATTTTTTTGGGGCCAATGCTACAAAGCGCTGTAAATCATTATCATTATTTGGTTGAGATTTATTGTACGGTCACCCTTGGCGCGTTTTTTTACATTTGGCGATAAATAACATTTTCTGGCAACCCAACCAATTCTGACTAATCGCAGATGAGAGATTTCGACCAATTACAACCTCGTTTGAGGAATTCCAACCTCACTTGTGTAAAATGGCGAGATTTTTGGCGGCTTTTTGAAAAAGTCGACAAGGGAGACCGTACAGTAAATTTTTACCCAATATTTTTTTAAACATTGATCCACACCTGAGCCGATAGCCTACGGCCTGAATTTCTAGAACGAAGTGACATTAGATTCCACCGACATTTCAGCAGCTATAGATTTTCTCAGCATGAGTCTTCGATAAAGTCGGGTATCAAACCCACTGCTTTTCGAATATAACAAAGCGCCTTATTTCGTTAAGATTTTTTTTAACATTTTTTAAAAATATATAAAGTATGGAAAAATATTGTATATTGTTTCACTATAGAACGAATTATCTGTCATCGTAGAATCAAAATGCAGCGCAAAAAAGTCTTAAAGATTTCTCGTGAACAAAATGCCAAAAATATTCCGTACCTCATGAAAAAAATATCCATAACGATAGAAAACAATGCACAAAGTCCCATAAGAAATCAAAAAACAAACACAGAGTTTTTGATTTTTCCATTAAATTTATAATATTTATTCACATTAATATGTCAATAATAATTTTTTATGTTTTACTTTTGCTAGTTGTTTTCAAATAATCCTAGCAATAACTAACACGGATAATTGGAAGCTCAGAGGATTAATATTAACCATTATTTATTACATAGATAAAAAATAATTTAATTAATTTCATAAAATAGCATCCGATGAAATGAATCTGTCAACATATTGTAAAAGTTTTAGAATGGAAGATATTTTTGAACTCTACATTAAAAACCGTAGAGTTCTAGCAACCGTAGGAGGGTCTAGCACTTTAAAAGTTCCTTTACTCGCAAGTGTAGTGAAACATATATAAGTGATAGCTAAATCACATATCGATCAAAATCAGGTAACCCCAGACGGAAATCGAGTAAATATTATATTTTCCAAAAAGCTTCATTTTAGTAAATAATACACAAAAACTGTTTACTACAATTACTATGTATTTATAAGTTTTATGGATTTAAATTAAGGGTATTTTTTGTTTAACTACATAAATATAAAGTAGAAAATATGAGTACATAGATTTTTGATTGATACAATGTATTTTAAATGCAAAAACTTTATTTTAGAATAATAAACGAAAAGGAAAAACAAATCAACATCATATTTGTTTTCTCCGTGACAAAAATAATGTAAGATTTTTTCTTATTTTGAACCTTCATTGAAAGCCGTTCGTTATGAAACAAAAACGTTCTCATGGGCAAATTAGTTGACCTTGACAGTTTCAAAATTATAAATATTGCTGCAAAACTAGCGATAAATTAAGTGTTTAACAACTTATCTTTTTTGCAAACAAGCAACAAATCTGAAAGTCAAGATGGTCTAAAAATAGCGCAAGACCGCAATTTTTAAAATTGGCTAAAAAATTATGCCACACAATTGCTTTCCTTTGACAGGAACGGATAATTTGAAGACACAAACTGTTTAAATTTAAGGATACATTTCTTTTGTAACATTTTATTAATATTTGAATGCTTCATTAAAAATATGGCTGAGTGTGATTATATTTTTCAATTTATAAAGTGAAATCAAGGGTATGATTTAGAAGTAATTTAGTATAACATCTGCGAATATTCAGAAAAATAATGTAATAAATTAAGGATAACTTTGTTAAGTTTCTTTCTTTGTTCTAATTTCCGAATGACACCACCCTACCTTGGGAGCTGCATATAAAATCTATGTCGTAAAACAGATTGCGAACCACTACAAACATCCATGAGGCCGCGGTGGCCTGGTTGGATAGGGCGTCGTTCTCGTTACTAAAAGGTGGTGAGTTCGAATCCCGGCTTAGCCGAAGATCCGTCGTGTTCACTAATGGCGACTGGGGCACATTAAAACCGTCGATTCGCAATGTCCTCCATGTTCCCATAACCAATTAATACATCTGGGGGTGGTTGGAGCTAGGCTTTGGGTCTTCACTGGTTTCAATCTCTAAATGGGAAATTCAGGTGGTGCTGCCATCTTTGAGCCAAAAGTCGTACTTCCACCTTCGAATAAGGGTGCTCTATTTAAAAAAAAAAAAAAAAAAAAAAAAAAAAAAAAAAAAGAACGAAAGACGCTCCCTCTTTGACTTCATTCACCTAGTCTCTGTGACGGGGGGGGGGGGGTCTTGGCGTCACCAAGTGTCATTAACAACACAAACATCTATGGCAGAGTTGGAGTTTGCACCCATAAATTGTTCAACTGAAGACCAGAACTATCTTGGATTGTAATCAACAAGTACAAATTTAAGTGGTTATAATGAGAAAATCAAAAAAAAAAAAATTTTCATTTGACATTTTCACATGACAAGAAAATTACTAAAAAATGTTTTTTAATCAATTTAATAGGTTCATTTTCAAAACCTACTAAATTAAAGTTGAATACCATAGCACAATATAGTAAGAAATATTGGAAATAGCAATATTTATATCCTCATTTGCATTTCCTCTTAAATCATACTTAAATGCAAATAAAAGTCGTTTACGTGGATACTTTTGCTACCCACCTAATGCATGTGTGTTAGTGCTCAAGGACAATTATTAAACCTGTCCCAGCAAGTACCTGCCCCACCCAGGAAAGGGGTAATAAATCTAAAAAGTTTCTTCATTTTACAAAAAATTAAAAAAATATTACGACTCACAAGAAGAATAATCCTTGGATATTAAAGTTCTAACCAAATGAACGAATAAAAAACATATTTATATAGTGAGATAAAATATATTTTAAAATGTGATAACAATTCAATATTAAACTTAACTAAAAAGAAATATAACTAAAATTTAAAATATTTGCAAGCACAAAATTGGTTTTGGGATTACATCTAGATAAATCTCCTTTTAGAGATATTAATTATTTTATGCTAATAATCTTTATTCAAAATCTTTTTTATTCTTATCTTATTATATATTGGGAAATCATGATTTGAACACGCATAAATCATTATCTTTATTCAAATTACTTTTCTAAACGCATCAGAAACAATGTATCTCAAGAGTAAAAAAAATAAATAAATTTCAAGATAAATGCAGTTGAATTTCAAAAGCTTCACTTCGATTCAAATTCAAGTCCACATTCTTTCAAAGAAAAAAAAGCACAAATAACAATAACTATTCATTCGAACGAGTTTTTTAGGACAATGGATCAAAATTATTTCTCGGAATAATTTAATCGCAGCTCAAAAAAACATTCAAGATAAAAAAAAATTTTAAAAAAGGATTTTTTTAAACCAGGAACTAACCATTATAACTAATTTAAACTTCGAAGGCACTCTTAGTAATGCGTTGTTAAGAGCTTGCGTCATGGAGATACTAAATTGCGTCACAGATAAGAAAGAAAAAAATATGCCGGAGCAGACGATTCAGGAAACGTCACTGCTTCCCGCCATTTTCAGAAGCAGATAAAAGACATCGAGTAACAGCTGAATGACTCTCTAAATTTAATGCACGGTATCGAAGTGGTGCGCATTTCCGTATTTCTATAACTGTCAGCGAATGGATGCGACGCATAAAGACGAAAGGAAATGACAGTTTATTTACTTACGTTTCGTTTTTTTTTTGTAGCAAATTAAAAATAAAAATCGCAGTCAATCATCGCAAGGATATTTAACACAATAATTATTATAATACCGTACAAACAATATAAACTTTATATTTTTTAAGACAACAATAAAATTTATTATAATTCCCAATTACATATTTTCCAAAAGAGGTATATATTATTAATTCGGGACAGAAGGAATCCATAAAACACTAACCCCTTAATATCGTACTGATATTTACAAATATTGCTTAGAAGTATTTAGAATGTTAAGATTTGATATTGTACTTCAAAATTCATTTCTTTTTTTAAATGTCGACCAAATCTGACATCTATCTCTGATTTTAGATACGTATAAAGGTATAGCTAAAACATTTATATTAGAAATTTAATATTTTACTACAGATAGATAATTTTATGCGTATCACTATTTTAAAACATATGGAAACTTAACATTCGAAGAATTATGTTGGTATTTAAATATGCAACTAATTTGCATATCAGAAAATATAATTCACATTCTTTAAATAGCACTAAAACCTGAAGTCTGAATTTAGAAAAGAACTTAATCTTTTCTCATTGGGGGCATTAATGTATTACTTTATTCAAAAGAATCTGAAATCTTAACATTCGAATTCAAAATGCAACTAATTTATCCAATTGAAAGTAGTTTCCACAAATATGAAACAATTTGTCATTTATTTATTCCATTGTGATTTGCTAGGAATGTTAATAATGCTTACGATTATCGATTAGAGTTCATTACTTAATTATGATTCCGCAATTTTATTTATAAGCTTCAGAATGATAACAGATAGAAAAGAGACAATACAAGAATATATTAATTATAAAACAGTAAAGCGAATAAGGTTAATTTAGTAATTATTATAATTTAGTAATAATTACTAAAATATCTCATTTATTTTGGGGTAATAATTTATTTTGGAAATCAAAAATTGAAATTTCATAAGAATGCAGTTTTTTTAATCCTAAATTTCGATTAATAGTTCATTTATTTCTAAAAATCATTTGCTAAGAATAAATAATTAAATCTTAGTTTAAATGATTAAATGCTTTACAGTAAAACTTGTTTTAATGAAGGCTAATTTGATAAGGCGTGATTTAAAAGTAAATTTTGAAATATACTGAAAAAGCCCAATTAGGAGTCGAACCCAGGTACTCTTGAACTGGAGAAGAGACCAAATCATTTAGTTACATCCTCTAATAGCTACTCAATTAGATTAAAAGTTATTTAAGTGTGAGAATACTTTTGTCCTGTTTACTCTTTCATTTAATAAATTTATTTATTACTAACCTTTGTGGTTACGAAATACAAGCGTCAAGTATCACAAATGTACACATACGAAGATTTTTAAATCAAATATAATTTTCTTGAATATTCGAAAATCAAAGTTAAGTGAAAAAGTAATAAAAAAAGTAACAAAATGATAATGTTTCTATTAGTTTTTGGTTATATTAATTACAAAACAACAGTAAAATACTTTTTGCGTAAAAACAAATAAACAAATAAATAAAAAAAGAACTCCGAAAGTTTTAAAAAATTATCCAAATACCTTTTTTACGTCAATAATAGAAGTTTAACATATATGAAAATATATTGTACAAAAATCAATTTGAAAATACACAACATATCAATTATATCCATTTTGAAATTCGAAAATACATACTCAAAAAATAATGGAGAAAAAAGGGGGAAAATAATATTCATACTTATATCAAACAAAAATTGAAGTAATTGACTTGAAATAAAAAAGATAATGAACAAAATGGAATTATAATACTTAACAAAATAGAAATAGCATATTTACAGCAAACATTCTATTAGAACTAAAAAATGTTGCCAACATAAAAACCACATTCTTTAATTAAGAAAAAAAAAAATCTTTAAAGAACCAATATAAGACTTACTTTAAAAAACAATATTTGTTCTTTTTTTCGCTTAACAATATTTTAAACAAAAAACAAGGTAGAGGAAAAATACAATATTTTTTTAAAAAAAAATACAGGTTTTCTTTTAAAAAAATTTTTCTAATTATGATGGAAAAAAATAAAGAAAACTTTATCGCTTGACATTTTATTACCTTAAAACTCAATAAAATCATCAGGAAAAATAATTCTGAAATAGTGATCCAAAAAATTAATGATGGTTCTTAAAACAAAATTTTGTTAATTTTGCTATCGAAACATTTTTTAATGAGACGATTTTTTAATTTATATTCGTAAAAATGAAGATTAAATTGTAAAATTTGTTATTCCAAAATTAATTATTTAGCCATTCACATGCAGATGTGTTCAATCCCGAACAATTAGGCTATAGATTTTAACTACAATTAACTGGAATGACTAATTTTTTAAATTACGAATCTGGCAACATAAACTTAAATAGAATAGAGCTTTCAATAAAACAAAATGATTCCAATTTCCTTACAAATTAATATATAATGCAACAAAAAGAAAAAGTCAAAGAAAGGTAAGTTTTGAATAAAATTTTTATACTTTTTTAAAATAAGGAATATTATTTAATGAGAATAAAATATCCACACTAAAATAATGATTTTCCCATGACTGAAGATTTTTTAAATTTATTTATTAAGTACTTTTATTAAATAAATTTAATAAAATATATATTTACATATTGTTACTTTATGGTGTTTGTAATATATAGTTTTATAATTATTGGCCATTTTTCTTACACCTTTTAACAAATAAACATTATCTTATATATGTAAGGAAACCAAATGATTTCCGAGAAAAACATTAGAAATTAACATTATAAATAATTTAAATTTTAGGAGAAATAAATTAACAACTGTTTGAATATATTAGTTATTACTCTTTTGAAAATATACGATTCTTTTCATTAATATGGATATATACATTAAAGAATATATATAAGTATTTATTAACACGTTATTAATAACATAATGACAAAAGTATATGTATGTGTATGAATCGTTTTAAGTATTTAACAATTTTTATAAATATATATGTCACTATTTAACTATTGAAACTAAGGTTCTTATTAAACTGGTAAACATTTTAATGTATCTAACAATATTTATAAAAAAAATAAAATATCGTCTTTGTGATTAATACACAAAGACCATGTAATTTTTACAAATGTTAATAAAATATTTAAGTATTTTGAGAATATTTGACACTTAAAAAGTGTTATTAAAAATAATGTTCTCAAAAAACATGAATTGATAATAATTATAATATAAATTGGGTAAACATGTTTACATACTTTAGAGGAATTTTCAAAAAAAAAAAATTATTTTTTAATTTTAAGTTTCTGTATGAAAAACTTGACTAAACAAATTAATTAATTAACCATAAAAATTTACGAACATATAAAAATAAATAACAACTTTATGAAAAGGGATAATTATTTTAATTAAAATTGATTTTGCTTTGTTATCAATAATTTACTTAATACTTAATAACTGCATTAATATAAATGTAATAATTAATTTAATATTCATAAAATGAAAGATATTTCAAAATTTATAATCCCCAGAATTTTCAAACTAGTTATTTTGGTAAAATAAGTAATTATTTTAATCAAAATCCCTATTACATTATTATAAGAACGTTTTTTAATTTTTAAATGACTTTTTTATATTTCACATCGAATAAGCAGCAATAAAAAAATAAAAAAATAAAAAAAAAGACTAGTGATATTCTTTAATAAAAAACAATATCATAAATGAATAATTTAAAATTTTATTTAATCTACAGTAAATAAAAAAAAAAATTCATTTAACATTTATATAGATCCATAGCAATGCTTCTATTGGAAACAATTTTTAGGAGTAGTCGTTTCCAATGCATTCACATAGCTTCCTTAACTCTAAATAAGGCCTTAAATGAAATAACACAAGACAACAGGAAATTGTTATTAACTGAAATGTTACAGTGGACTTAAAATAAGACAAATGGATTCCACAGAACATTATTGGCAAGGGTAAACACAAACTAGTGTTTGTACACAACATTAATCCTCAAGGGTGATAAATGTTGAAATAGATTTGTCGCCGATTAGAGAAGCTGGTGAAATATTCCTATTTCCACATTAAATAAATAAGTAACTACAATATAATGTAATTTTTCAGAGGTGTTTCTCTTTTAATTAGATAATTAAAGAAATGAATGCTATAATTGCATCTTTTCATATAGGATAACTATTTGAAATATTTGAGGTAAATTAATAGCGGAATTAAAAGTATAATAAATATAGTTTCCTTGAAACTCTTGTGGATAAAATTATCGTAAAAGAAAAGTAAACCTAATCCGTCAAACATATTTAAATTCCTGAGATATAAAAATCATTTTTAACAAAATATTAAAAATACATATTTTTGAAGTTCTTTGATTAATTTGTCTTAACTTCGGAATGTTTTAGAATATGAAGACAAATTCGATTTGCAGTTATTGTTTATAGTAGATTTCGAATCGTTTGAAAACGTTTACAATAAGTGAGATTCGAATCTACAAACTCTTGAACTGAAGACGGACAAGCATGCAGAGGACAATCGCAACATTCATCTTCTGCATTCGACACAGAGATCCAGTGGCTCAGTAGCTTCATGTCGCTTTCCGTTAAGATCCAGCAAAGTGAAGCATCATTTGCCTCGGACATTGATTGGGAGGGTGACCACATTCTCCCTCACCGGGTTGGGGACGTGTCCACGTTCATCTGTGACGTCCAAATCCTTCCGCTAGTGTGCCGTGGATGTGAAGAGAAAAGTGCTATCTTAGGTATGACCTCTTCACCTAACCCTAGTTGAAAACAACTTGTTTTGTTTGTTTGTAGTACAATGGTCATTTTTTTGGACACTAGGGCTAATTAGACAGTGACCTACGGCTTAAAGTGAATTCCGAACCACTACGCACATTCAATACCAAGATGGGACTCGAACCCACGAACTGTTAAGCCAAAGATACAAGAGAGGAAACCCGGAAAACCTTATAATGTATGAGAAAATTAGAATACCCATCTTCCATCTTTTCAATAATGATCAGAATCGAACCAGAGACCTTTCACTTCTAACAGTCGTAAGCACTAGCAAAAAAAGTGTCTTTCAAAATAATATTAAATAATATATATCGCTATTTCTCAACATTGCAAAAGAATAAATTATTAAGGGAAATAAAAATTCCATATATTATTTAAAAACAAGATTTTTATGTCTACAATTTTATTAAATACGTAACCACTTTTTATATATAAAAAGTGGTTACTTATTTAATAAAATACTATAATAAAATCATTAAATAAAACAATAAAACCATTAAATAGGAATATTTTAATTTAGTATGAAAAACACATATAATTTAAATAAAAGTAAATATTTCACAGTGAACCTATTTTCAAAATATTTTATTTCATGTCAACAAATTTTTAGAATAAATTTGTTTGTCTGCATGATAAATGTTTATATAACAAATAATATCGGAATTTCTATTGAACACGAAGTTTGTGCAAGATAAAATGGAATATTTTTAAATCCCTAGATGTCGATCTATAAATTTTGCTGTGTAAGTATTTTTTTCGTTTAGATAAAGCTATTTTTAAGAATCACAAGCAAAACATCAACTCGATGAAAGATTGTATAAATTCTATGAAATTTTAGGATTGTAACTTAGATATGAACACCAACACAATAACATTGTTATATGCGTCTAAAAAGAATTCCTGAAATCGAATTATCATTTGGCTGAAAATAATACAATGCACCTTGTGATATAAGTAAATAAAACATATTATCAGCTGTATATTCAGGATTTAAAATATTGCATTTAATAATAATTTAAAAAACACATTTCTGGCTATTCTGAAATTTATATTTTATTGGAAAATATATAATATTTTATAATTACGTTTTTGACTGACAAAAAGAAGAATAAATGATTTTCAGCATCGTTTTATCGTTTAATAAAAATTCCATAAAAAAAATTAATTTATTTTCTCATTTCGTTATTGAATAATAATAAAAAAATTGAATTTTTAAACATTTTTTCATTTTGAAAAAAAAATTAGAAGCAATTAAAATTATATCTTTATTTCAGTTTTGAATGGCAACGGAAAAAATTAAAATTTGTTCTCTGATGTAGAATAAAAATAAATGTTATTACAATTTATCTAGAACTATCAGCCGCATGATGTAAGAATAAAATTGACATATTTGCATTAAGCGCTGATAGTATAAAATGATTGAAAGAAAATGAACCTTAAATGCATAAAACAGAATTGATATCTTTCTAATTCGTTATTTGCAATGCCGCGGCAGATAATTTTTAGCTAATAAAACTTTTCATGTATTCCCTAAAATTTCTCATCTTTTTATCTCTCATAATTATTATTTGAAATATTTAGGTACAAAATAATTTTAAAAAATGCTAAAAATAAAAAATACAGTGTAAAAATAAAAATATGAAATACATCGAAAGAATTTATATTTATGAAAATTTATTGGTTAAACCTTATATATGAAACATCTCCATAAAATTTCCCATTTAATGAAAAACATTCACAATTTTTTTTTATTTGACAGCAAGAGATAATAGTTAAAGACATCAAAAAATGTTTATTACCTACTAAAAATACTCATTTCACATCACATTAAAAGAATTTTTTGATGATAATTGCTTAGAAAAATAAAGATTTCCAAAATAAAAATTTTTGGACAATAATCAACACTCATATTTTATGTTTATGACGGTATATTAAATGTAAATTTAAAGCTGTTTTATATGAAAAAAAAAACCAGTCAATTTGTATGCAAATTAAATGGGAAATTGGATGGAAAAAGTTAGAAATTAATTCACTTAGGAAGAATAATAGTTAGGATTTCTACGAAACGAATAGCCATGGGTCCAATTCTAGAAGTTGATGAACGATAGGAGACAGATAATGAATGGACACTTCGTAGAGAGGGTTTTGCTTCGTAACGAAGAGAATTAATAGTTTTTATTAGTTTGTTAGAGCGTAAGGTTATGCATTTGCTGTTTGCTTCCAGATGTTTATTTCTTACATAACTAAATTCTAACCTGATTCATTCTGAATTTTCATGGCGAGGTAGACACCTGATCTGGCACTTTCCTTTCCACATCTTACAACAACAACGAAGGGGCCCAATGGAATATTTTTAAGGTGCACATGTCCTATCAGCACGAGAGTCTTTGACGGGTATCGAACCCATTAAATTCGGGATACGAACCATAACGACGCATTTCCTCTCCATCCTGCCGCGATCGGTATGGAATACAGAAATCTGCGAAAAATATTCCAGATAGGATACACATCAGATGCCACGCGAAAAGTCTTTACAGCCTTATTACAATATTGCACCGTCCCTTGCGCTACGTCAAAAAAATTGAAATACGTTATATTTACCATAGTGTTATGTCAGATGACAATCTTTAGATGATTACTTTCAATGAACATTTACTAAAATCTTTAATTGCATAATGGGTAATTAGTTGATGTTTCTAAGTTCATTTATAAACACGAGGTCTAATTAGACCAAACTCGATGATTATATCTTATCTTATCCTACATTTGTCCTATTTTATCCTACGGCAAGCAAACATGCCCAAGACGGATTTGTTTGATATTTTCTTTCTTTTTGCTGATTCATGTTCCCTTTTTTTGTTAAAAGTGCTAATTTGGTAGAGACAAGCAGTTTAAGATAGATTATGAAAGATTACAAATATAGATCCCCGAAGGAATCGAACCTACGACCTAACAAACAAATTACCAATGCGCTCATTAGACATCAGCCTATATTTAAACTGAATTTCGAATCGCTACAAACGTACACACCCGAAGTGGAAATGGAAATTACGAATCATTCATACAAAACTTTAAGTGGTAAGTGACACCGATGAGGGTATCGAACCCAAGAGCTATTCAACTGAAGGTCAGAAGCATCCATCATTCAATTGCCAACTCGACACATTCACTAAAGGGAAGGAATGTCTACGAGAATTTTAGTTTCATTACGCAAAACTAAAGCATATAATTTTAAAAATCGCTGTCCCAACATGAAACATTTTTACAAGCAGCAGTTAAAACATTTAAGTGGAGGCAATTGCACAGCTTTTATTCCGTGAAACGCACACTCGATGTGAGTTTCGAGACACACAGTAAAGAACATGCGACTGAAATAGATTTATTTTACAAATTAAACACATTATAAACGACAAGTTGACGAAAGAAGACGGTTTAACATCCCCCTTTACGTCATCAACGAAACTAAAACGACATTTCGTTTGCTTCAACTGACATTTTTCTTTTTCGGAGAATGGGAATATAAAGAATGCCAATCAAATATTACGAGATGACCACGTTGCATAGTTTCGAAGTAAGAGAGAAAATGTCTGAGAAAAGAATCGAGGAAATATATTTAACAAATGTAATTAATCAATATTCTTATGAAGTGATTAACGTTCTAAGCAAAATTCAATTGAAATATCATTCATTACAAATTCTAAATTAAATATTTTTGCCTACACTAATTTCTGAAATATTACATACATTTTTACGAGAAAATGAAAATTGAAATAAAATCCAACTGAATGTCCTGCATTGTTCGGTTAAAAACTGATAAATTGCAATTATTTAATAAAAAACTAACTAAAATGAATTTTTTTTTTACCTAAATAGGAATTGACTTTAACATTTTCTCTCATTACTTGTAATATATTTAACTCCCTCAGTTATTTTGAGAATGTAATAGTTTGCATTATGGTCTTCAGTGCTATTGTTTACCGGCTTGATTCTCATCTTGAATGTGGACATTCGTGTAGTGTGTTTTTCCCCCTAACAGCGGTCACTGGGTGATTAACTCTCCGCCACAACAGGGCCGGAAACTGTTACTCATTTTAGCGTTATCCGGTGGGCACCTGTGAACCAAGTCACGGAAGCGAGTAGCATTACCCTCGTCACACAAACACAAACCCGTTTATAGGGCGAGCCACATTTATACATCACCTCAGGAGAAAGGACAAAGAAATACCGAGAGAAAGGAAGGAAGTCCATGCCCAAACCGGGATTCGAATCCGCGACCAACAGCCTAAGTGTCAGGAACGCTAACCACTCAGCCATTGGCCAACGTGTAGTGGTTTGTGGAATCTACCTTAAACTCTAAACCCCATCTGGATTAATTGCTGTGTGCAAACCATGATAGAAGAACGTTAAAAACTCATTTTTTTTTAACATTCCACATAATTCAATCTACATCTATAATTAAAAAGTGAAGTACTATCTTTTTCAAAAGGAAGATCATGCGAGACAATGTCCTCATTAATGAAGGGTTGATGGAATAGATTAGGGAGGATCGTGACTCCTTCCAGTCAAACAGAATGTTTTCGGCGAAAACTCAGCCTTTAATGTAACATTTTGTCTCGTGATAAGACGTATTAACATACACGAAACCCAAATAAATATTCTAGCAACAAAACGCCGGCACACGTCAGCTTATAAACAGGGATGAAAAAAAAAACAGCTTTATTCAAATCAAAAAACGAATGCTTAATTTTGAAGGATGAGAATATTAGGATGTATTTTTGTTCAGACGCAGTGAATACTTCCGCCTATTGTTTATACGTTTTTTGATTTCCAAGCGGGAACAACAAACAATGAAGACGGGAAATGCCGGCTTTTGAACACTTTTCAATGGAGCGCAAACGATAAAAAAACAACTCTTTTAAAAAGAAAAAGCAACATTTTCGAAGAAAAGGACGTCGCATTCTTAAAATTGAAACAAAGGTTTAGAATTACTTTTTTGTATTTTCTGAAAGAAAGATAAGCTAACACAGATTTCCAATGAATAGCCCACGCTCTTATGTGTTTATTTCGGTACTTAAATACTTAATGTTTCAACTACTGCAAAATAGGGTTGAATCAATAAGTTACGCTTGGCGTCAGTTGGCGACGTAAATACAATAGAGTAGTTGGATTTTATAGCATACAAATCATTTTTTTTTATGCAAGAGGACTAATTTTAAGGAGAGTTAATAGTGTGAAGTGGGTACTTAACCACTACCAATATCTACACCCGAGGTGCGAATCAAACCGCAAACAGTAGAATTGAAAAGCTAGAACGTCAACCATTCACTTGCCTGCTCGGCCGGTGTAGTAAAAAAAGTAATACAAAAAATAAAAAATAATAATAATATAAATCGTCCTTGCCGATTTAAACTAACCATAAAGTGGATGTTATGCTTTATTTACTGCTTGCATAAACAATCAAATATTAATATTTAATGTGCTTTACATGAAATAAATTTATCTTTACTTAATGATAAATAAATATTTATTTTTTAATAGCGGTACCAAGAGAGACAAATCTCCAATAATACATAAAATAATCCATCCCACTAAGATAGTGGCCAACATTTTCTTTCCAACTGCTCCCTGAAGAGCTCATCCCACTGACAAATGGACTTGTTTTTGATAGGTGGACAAAATAGTATATTCAACATTGT
Organism: Latrodectus geometricus; assembly: GCA_026290005.1. Classification (NCBI taxonomy): domain Eukaryota; kingdom Metazoa; phylum Arthropoda; class Arachnida; order Araneae; family Theridiidae; genus Latrodectus; species Latrodectus geometricus. Next base: position 32,510 of record JAPDSC010114158.1, read on the forward strand.
GGGTGAAAATGATTATTTGTTTCACTCGCAGACCAATCATAAGTAAAATAAAGTGACGTACACATGATCTCAATTGTAACGAAAGAAACAAACACTTTATGGTTAAAAAAAAAACGATAATTGTATATTGGTAGCAATAATTTATAATCACCTATTATCCTATAATTTATAATCATCTGTATCCAAATTCTATTTATGCAAGAAATGGCAGCCAGTTGTATTGCAAAACATTGCAGAAATTCAATGGAAGACACGGTATCATACGGTATCTTCAATAATGCAAATTATACTAAAGGAATATGAATGCGTTGTATTTTCTCCCCCATACACTTCTGATTTAGCCATCTGCTACCTTCATTTGTTAGTAAATACCTTATTTTTCCTATCAGAGCATTTTGAAATCGATGGGGAATTTAAATAAGCATTATTGAATCGATAGGATAAGAACTGGGAGGAAAAGCTTTAATATAATAATTATTGTTATTCGTGATAAGCAATAAAACATCGTATGAAGCATAAGAAACTTTATTGCATCAGTATTTAGTTATTGAGAATGATCAATTATTATACATTCATTGAGGTCGCCTTAATATATAATTCGCGCATATTATGCGGTATTAATATACATGTAATTACATACAAACATATATTGGTGAAGGGGGGGGGGAGCCCGTATTGTAACTTAAGGTTAACGAATTTGGAATACTCACCCATCATCAAGTGCCTCGTCATTTTGAACCATTATCAGGTGACAAGGTCACACCTGAGGCGGTGCTTACTTCTCCACATCCACACCACACCAACGGAAGAATTTTAGACATCAAAGACCGGAAGGGTAATCGAGGACACGACGGTGTAGGGGCTCTAGCTACTCAGTGGGGGAGAATGTGGTCACCCTCCCAATCACAGCCCTTGGCAATTGATGCTTCCCATTGCTGATATTAAAGGGGTGGCGGTGTGAAGCTACTGACCTCTGGAGCTCCACGCATATAAACAGGGATTTTAAGTTGGCAATTCGATCTCATTCCCTCTTGTAAACGAAGGGTGGATGCTATGTTTCTGCTTTCACCCAGCACATCTGTCATAGGTGGGCCCATCATATGAATGTTCACTGGTTGTGACCGCTCCCTCCAAAAGGCATGGAAAACTACCTTACAGCCTAAGGCAGTTAGGCTCTTTACAACGCGGAGTCAAATATACAGTCATACTGCCTCAAAGACTTAACACAAATCACATAACCAAAAAAATAGATGTTGAAAATCAAATTGCATCAAATTTCCTTCCAAGCAGTTGTTTTGGGTTCTTCAGTGATTGGTTTGTTTATCGCTCAACGGTCAATTTTTGCACACAGGGGCTAGTTAGATATGAAAATAAAGTTTAAAGTGGGTTCTGAACCATTACATATACCCATGCCAAAGATGGGATTCGAACCCACGAACTGCTAAATTGAAGGCAACAGTTCTAACCATTCAGTTAGAAGCTCGGCTTCTTCAAATCGGAGCATTTATACTTTATCCAGTGCTAGTAATTTTATAATTAAAGCTTTTAACTATAGTCGCATCTGGCAATTAGCATTTTCCAACCAGCGCGATCAGATATAAGTTCATTAAATGAAAACAAATCTCGCACACGATTATTAGATTTTACTTCCTTAATAGCTTTGATTATTTTATTTATTATTACAATTGTATTATGGCGAAATATTTTAAACCATCATTAATCAAATCAAATATTAATTTAATGGCGATTGAATTAATTTTTCGCAAATAATAACTGAAATCACAATTATAATCAGCATATATTATATTCTAATTATTACCCCTGAATATAAACATATTTTTTAATGATTCTAAAAATGTCATAAATTTTTTTTAAAAATGAAACCTGGCTTATTTTAAATAAAAATCTAATTAAAATAGAAATTGGATATATAATAGAATAAGCTTAACTTAATTACCTTAAATATTTTAACGACGATGTAGTATGCTTACGTAACTTATCAATTGAAAATTTAGAAAAACATGTCCTTATTGAATATATTTTAATTTCAGTAATATTTTCAACTTCCTCCTTTATAGATTATTTTTTATTCATTACTTTACGGTAATTGGATTTCAAAACTTCCTAAGTTTCTGTTCAAATTAATTAAAAAGTTTGTTCTCATAATTTCTCAGAGAAATAATTAATTTCCAAAGACAAAATTTTAATTAATTACCACAAGCAAATAAATTTCTATTTTAAGCTCCGATTACAGTCCACAAACTATTCAAAAACTAAAAAGTTAGTTAAAAATAAAATTTATTTTACTGGACTTTATAAAATTAGTTCAATAAATTATATTGTACGTAATATTGACATATTGTTATTGAATATTAGTGAAAAATAATTTTAATATACTGTTTTGTAAATGTGATATAGTGTAAACAATAAGTATTATTATAGATTTAAAATAATACCTTTTTTCTTCCTAATTATATTCTTTTTCATAAAACAGTGGAATATTTACAAAAGTTGTTTTAAAAATAATAAGTGCAAATTTTGTACAGAGCATAAGTACTTCTTTATTATGAATAGTATTCTACAATAGCAAAAAATATTTTTCTTTCATAGAAAATTAAATTAGGCATACAATTTTGTTTTATTATTGTGATTAAATTTTATTCAAAAAATTTTTCATTTTCTAAGCACTAAGCACTGAAAATCACTCGAAAATGCCTGAAATCTTGAATCCAGCAGTTCGTGAGTCCGATTCCCACCTCCGGCGTTATTTTTGCATATACACATGTAAATTTGGTACTGGAAATATGTTTCATGGATTTCTTAAAAGATTACAAATTATTTTAATATCAATCATGTATTTAAATGAGTACAATTTACTTAATATATTTATAAACTTTTATATAGAAATATTTAGGCAAGTTTAAAATATGGTTTGTGGTTCAACTGTCATATTATATATATATTATATTATGTTCCAAACCATAAAGGTTATATTTGATTTACTTATTTAATTTTCTACGATAAATCATTTTGTAAATTAATTTTATACTATGTTCTTTGTTTTATTCAATAATTTATTAAATTAAATATTTAAAAAATAAAAATAGGAATTTTTTGTTTACTTTTATGATGATTTAAACAAAAATTATATAATTATTTTATAATTACAAGAACACAAAAGAAATGTTGAATCACAACAACTCTTATTAAACTTCATTACGGATAAAGTTACTACAATAAATATTCCGAGCTCAAATATTTTATTAAACTAGAAAATATATTTGCTTAACTCATTATTTTCTCGCTTGTGCAGTTTGAATAAAACTGAAACAAAAATAACATCATTATTTTAGGATTTATACCGATTTTGAAGATTATAAAAAAATTTCTAACACTGTCTTACAAATATTTTATTAATAAACAGTGTAGCACATTTAAAAGGAAAAAATCAAATAACCACTAGCAAAATAAATTTTAATCCAATATAAAAATCATCAGCTTTAAGATACATTTAAACAGATTTTGTTCGTACTGACATATTTCTTTTTATAATACCAATGACTGATTTAATTTGTTTATAGTTTCTTATTCGTAACATAAAAACATATAATAGCGTAGTTTAAATATAGAAAAAGAATACCGAGACGAACTTTATCGAGGAGGTAAAGGATTCGATACTAACTCATCCGAAAAGCACCATGCTGAGAGAACTTATGAATGTAAAATATTAATAAAATTTGTCTAGAGAAAGTTTGAAGAGAAGTATACCAGCTCGGGCATCGATCCCGTCACTTGAGCATGGTTTAAAATTATAAAGCAGTTGAGAGCTCTTTACAATTGGCCAAAATCAATGATCGGAAAAGGAAACAAATATAAATCCATAACTTGAATTGCCACCTACTCTGTCTAGTGGTCACCGTGCCTGACTGCGGATAGGGAGGTCTGGGTTCGAATCCCTGTTCGGGCATAGATGTAATTTTTCTCTCTCTCCTGCCTTTGTCCTTTCATTGTATTAATGAAATGTGAACGGTTCCGAGCCTTATAAACGGGTTCCTATGCCATGTGTGTTTAAATATAAAAATCATCTCCAGTTATCCTCTTCAATGTGAGCTACAAGCATGTTAGCATAGAGCTCCAAAAATGTCAGTCTTAACCTAACCTTAACATGAATTGACAAAAAAAAAAATCACATTCTCTTTATATTAGCAATATCTGTATTTAAATTTAAAATAGGGTGCGAAAATCGGATTTTTCTTCTTCATTTCATTTAATGATTGTAGTCACGATTGAAGTTGGGATGGCTTAAAAACATGACGGTTTGGATAATTTTAAAGTCGCTGCGAACACTGCAAATAAATAAATTTCAAATTGATTTCAAGAAAACTAAGTTTGAAATATGGTACAATAAACTGATTACAATATAACGAAATTTCATATGAAGAAGTTTTCTTAGTGGCCTGTAAATAACAGAAAATTTTACTTGTTTTATTGTTGAAAAGATATTTATAATAATAGATTCAAATAATTAATGAAGATATTTTTAAATAAAAGAGCAGTAATCTTTACAAAATAACTGAAACAGTTAACTAAAAATTAATCAGTTGATATCACAAACTAATACAATTTTTAGCAAGTATAACTTTTTGTACACAAGGACTAGGACTCATTTAAGGACAATAGAGTTAGTAGTCTTAGGCTAATCCTAGGATATTACGTCGAATTTGAAGGAGAGCAGAAGTAATAAATTCATCCGTACCCAAGATTAGAATCGAATTCATGAACTACTAAACTGAACACCAGACCTTTAACTCTTTAACAGACTTTTGGGTAAAAAAAAAATAATAAGTATATTTTGGCAGTTTTTTTTCCCCTTTTTTCGAATGAAGAAAAATAATGCTACAACTTGCAATTGACATAAAAAAAATTTTTTTTTACATATGTATATCGTAAAATAGCGCAATTTTTCTACAGCAATTCGCAATTTTAAGTATTTTGATCGATTTTATTTCTCGGAATTTCACACTCTACAATGAAAATTTTTTATTTTTAAATTTTAATCCCTCAAATAATAATGTACTCGTCTCAAAGGGATCAGGAATCGGAGACTTTCGACAGCCCGTTTCGGCGAAGAAATGACCATAATTATAAATGATATGCGATAGAGGCTCGTAAATTAGATAACAAGTTAATGATGAGCTAAAAATCAAGCTCAGCCGAGATCATCTTGTGTCATTTGAATGTGTTTCCATGGAGACGTTAATTCTCCACAATGACGCCATCGCTCAGCATGTTCGGCATGGGAGCATCTCAGAACATGAGTCTCACAAATCGTTACCATGGAAACAGTTCATATTGCTTTCCCGGGACACAACAACGCGAGCTTGAGGACGTAAACAAGATTCTTACTCTAATCAATGCAATTGAAAATATCATGTCGTCTTTTAGACGTCCCCTCATGATGCATTAACTAATAAACCTAAATGCTGGCATTTGATATCTTAAAATATTGATCAATATTTAAAGAAATTTTACATTACTTTGATAGAAATTGAAAAGGGTAAAAGAAATAGAAATAGCATCCAGCTCACATTATAAAAGCTCGCTAACAAATTGAAAACATTTGGAAGAAATATTATTTTCGAACAACAAATATATCAAGTTTCGAAGATTCTATTCAACTAAACTAAGCTATAATGCACGGGAAAAATTAGTCGAAATTAATTCATAAATTGTATGGCTGGTTTTGCAATGGTGGTTTTAAATTTCTCGGCAGATGTCGGAAATATTCGGATAAAAAAAATTCTTATCGATTTCATTTTGTTTCACTTCGACATTTTGTGTTGCATTAGTACCTCTTTATTTTATTTTTAAAATTTGATTTCTTTAATTGATAAATAAAGAAAGGCAATTTATTTGTATAAATTCGGCAACGTTCGAAGAAAACCGTTATTTGTGTTCTTACTTTCCTTTAGATAGTTTTTGTCCTATATTTTGTTCAGTATTTCAGATTTTGAACAGCAATTGTCTAACAATTCCATTTTTTTAAATCTGTACAGACAATTTATTAATAATTAAGCTTATTGAGCAAAACAGTTTAAAACATTTCGTAAAGTCAGACACGTTCGGAAAAAATAGTAATTTTCTTTTGCACAAACTTTAGTTCTAACCTTGTATTGAATGTTTCACAATAAAATTGAGCAAAACCGTTTATTTCATTCGTAAGAAGTCGGAAGCATTCAGAAAAATCTTTACTTTTAATTTCATCTTCAAAAGTTAAGTAACGGAAAACAGAAATTATATGTCAATGGTATTATATATTCGTGAATTTTTTTTTAGAGCAAGAATAATTTAAACAAAAGGAATACTCAGTCAAAGGAAAGACTTTTGTTTTATTGCGTTCCATTAAGGTTGTAAATGTGGTGTGAATTCTAAGTGCTTCAAAATTTCAGATTTACGTTTATAAGGATTCACAGAAAGATGTTGCGAACCCTAAGAGATTTCCATCGTAAATAATTAGTGATAGCGCTTCCTTTAAACAATATGTCGCATTTATGTTTTTTTCTTTTGCACAAGGAAATGAAAAAAATTTTTGTGGATAAAATAACAGCATTTAACTAAATCTTCAGTAATAGTAATTTCTAAGAACAACATGAAATGAACGCTTATAAGTTTTATTGAAATTTCATTAATCGAAATTCAATTTTTGTTTTGATAAAATAGATTTGCTTTTTAGAGTTAAATTAGATCGTCATTCCTAATACGTTTTTATTTTGAATTTATTTTTTAAAAAATTAACAATTGTAAATTGAAACACAAATAAAAATGCTTTTAAGTATTATCGGATACTTAAATCGATGATCTTGATGATTTGGTTTTAGATCACGGAATTTAAGACTCGCAGAATTGTCGGGGTGCTGTGTGCTGATACTGATCTCATGGATCTGGTGTAGCAATGCTACCAGATCCATGAGCTCCTCAGTCCTCACAAAATCAAGAAACAGCAGGTGATTGAAGAGGAAACCCTCCGTATAGAAAATCCCAGACACAAAAGAATGTGTGGAGGGCTAGCCTGGTCGACACCGCATTTACAACAGGTAGGATAGAGCTTACTTTTGCCATCAAATTTAAAATAGGATAGAGCTTACTTTGCCATCAAATTTAAGGTAACGAAGATGACCACTAGCAAAACTAGAATATGTAATTTGATTAGTTCTAGAACCTTTTAAAGTAATAGAACCACCAGAACTACAACAGAGTACCTGTCATGATCATGTGGAATGCTCCTATATCCCGGACATCTTTTTTTTCGAATAGAAAGCAATTCAGTGTAGGTGAATGCAACATCAGTTGAAAGAATCCACCCTCTTATTTCTATGGATATCGACATGAAAGCGAATCCATTGCAAATGTATGCAGAAAGTGCGAAAAAGTTGCACAAGAAGATGAAGAATTGGAGACTACGACCATACCACCAATACATGCGGGGTATATTTGTATTTTAATTTTTACGCCACTTAGACGTGCATGATAAACTCATCATTGGTATGGAATCCATACATAACAAACATAAAGCTAATGTACCGTCATTTTAAAATATATGTAAACTTCAAAACCACGTCAATAGAGAGACATCCTGTAATTATTAAGATATAGATCTTTCGGTTGAGAGATATTATATCTAATGACTTAGTCACAAAACACAATAAAATAAGCAAATTTTACACTTCGAGGGACATAAAAATAATTTCAATAAGCTCCCATTAAAACTAAAAATCCATTGAGTATAATTTAATAATTAAAAAACTTTATAATTGTTAAAAATCAAATTAACAAGCATCAAAACTCGGTAAAACAAAGACTCAAGATGAAAATGATTGTTATTAATTTTAGCAATTATAATTTAACTGTAGATAAGTCTGTTAAAACTAACTAAATTCAGGGGAGTTTTTAAATCGTCAGAATTTAAAAATTAGGCTGAAATGCAAAATTAGTTAAATTTTCAGCACTATCTTGTGGGGAAAAATATCACATTTAAAGACTGCTTTTGAATCCTTGACTGTGAATGAGCAGATAATTTAAAATTTGTAACTTTTTGTCTAAATTACACCGTCACTTAACGTTTCTGGATACATAAACGGCAAACAGCGCCGACTTCATTGAAAAAGCCGGTCATAAAGAAATTTTTTCGTTGGTGTGTAAAATAAAACCTGAAACAATTGTTCTTCAAGCGATTTTCTTGTTAAAAACACCCCTTGTTATCCAAAACCGACGGCTCAAGTTAAAAAGCTTCTTTTCTTCCACAAAAAGAGATAAAATAGCCAAACGACTTCTTTGTTTTTCTTTACTGCAGTCAGATACTTTAAGATCTATTGAGCAGAAAATAAACTGAAAAGAATTTTTGTTTCTGCGAAAACTATTATCAGCCTTAAGTTAAGTTGCCGATTAGTTATACTCTTCCTAAGAACTCTTAAAATACTGAAAAAACAAATTTTTTTAAAGAACATCTTTTTAATAAGTTTATATATATTTTAATTTTTACCATATTTTATCAGATAATATCATTAATTTGGTACCACATAAAACAAAGTGTGCAATATGATGGTCACAAGGGATTTTTATAGCTATCATACAAAGTAATGAAATTTCCAATTAAAATATTTTATAGATAGTGGACATTGCCGAATCCAAAGAAAAGGAATCCAGAAAAAATATTTCAAGTGATTAAGTTAAATATTGGGTTGTCCGAAACGTTCGCGACGATTTTCAGTAGTGCGAGAGATCTGACTGAATATATCACAATTATTGAAAACAAATGACGTGTGTACATATTCTAAAAGAGATAGCTTCAGCCATATTTGGAAAAAAGTTTGGTTACGATTCGTTAATTTATATCAGTTTTGTACGTCTTAGAATAGGGTGGCAAATAAAGTGTATTATACGCATTTAATGCTTTTCTTTTTCCGAAAGGGCAAAAATGCGGCTAATAAGATATGCGCTATTGATGGCGAGGATGCTGGAGGAAGGATTTCCCTTTATGGGAAAAATTTTGACTCTTTGGTGGAGATCAAAACCCATTTGGACAAATTTTTTGCCGAGAAATCTGAAAGGTTCTTAAAGGATGGAATTCTCAAGCTACACGAAAAAGGTTGTGGAGCAGAATGGTACCTATATAATTTAATAAATGTATATCAATGTTTAAAGAAGCTGCGTTTTAATTGTCCTAAAATATTAGCACGAACTTTCCGGACATCCCAACAGAATCAGAAGTTTTACACTAGGCACTGTGTGAACTGGCATAGTTTCACGTACATAGCCCAGAATGAGGCTCTACTAGTTAGGAAGAAGCTGCTGGTTGGAAGTCTTGATAATTCAAAAACAGGGACCAAGCAGATGAACCCCCAATAATGGGCCTTCCACCCCTACAGAGGTTTATATCAGTTCTCTTAGGACATAGGGACCACGAGCTATTAAACATGGACATTAGACAAATGTTTCAACAGTGGCTGGTATCGAACCTGGTACTCAACTAGCAACTGTAATTTAAAATGAATTCCGTATGTTTAGCTCCAGGGTAGGAATCGAATTCACACGTGCCAGAATGCTAACCACTGAACCATGCTAACCAGAATGCTAACCACTGATCTACCTAATCGGTCATACCAAAGTTATTATCTTCCACTCCATGTTAACGGTCTGTACAATAGGTAATAAGAATATTTAACGTGGACACATTCTCTCAGCACGGCAGTCTGTAATTGCATAAAACGAAATCAATCAATTCGTCAACCAATCAGGATTCCACAACTACAATCACACTCTAATCAATTCTTTTTTAAATTTGAATATCAGATCAATCTCAGTAAGCAATCGCACTTAGAAAAATTAATCAACAGTTACACAACTTCATAATAATTTTCACATCAGATCATTAATATCTAAACGATTCCTTCTAGAAAATTTACAGACTCCTACAACATTAAATTTCTTGGTAATTTTCAAATCAGACTGTCACTATGAGCACAATCACACTTTGTAAATTAATAAGTGTTAAACTATTTCATTTCTTGATGATTTTAGCACAATATTTGTAGTTAAACATCTCTACTCAAGGCCCGACTTAGCCTAATTGGACCCTGATTCAGAAACTTCTTCGGGTACCCCTTCATTACTCAAATGCTACATTTCTTTGTAATTTTCTTATCAGAATGTTTGTAACTAAACAATCCCATTTAGAAATCTACATAAGTGTTACACTATTAATTTCCAGCTAATTTTAAGATAATTCATAACTAAGGTTTAAAAATCACTCAAATATTAGATAATTATACTTCCCAATAATTTTCAGATCAGATTAAATCAGATCAGATCCTCCCTAAGTAATTAATACCACTCAAAACATTTTCCAACTATTATTTCTAGTTAAATTTAAGATCAAATTATTCGTCATTAAACAATCCTAAGCCATTATACTATTCTGGGTAATTTTAATATCACATCCATTGCCATTAAGCAATCCCACTTAAAAAATTAAAATATATCACCTCTTGGATTAACGATCCAGAAAATCAACATTTGCAAACTAATTTAGTTTTGTTGACGTATTCAGTATCAATTATCCCTCTTCTTACTTTCGGCTTCGGTAATGAAATCTAAATGATGTGGCAAAAAAAAAAAAAAAAAAAAAATAAGGCTCTTGAAGACATTAAGATAGAATCCCGGCAGGTGAAATTACCCTATAAATTACCCAAACGATTATGCCTCGCTTAACAACTCGCGTTGGGGAATTACCCACTCGATAACCCTCATGAGCGACATCTGAAAGGGAACTAAAGCAGTTGACCGATAAAAATAAAATGCAAAAGAAACAGAAAAACGGTTGAAAACGACTGAAGATCAAAAACAAGTGGTTGATTTCTTTCTTGGTATCTAGAAATAAGTTATAACCGCAAAGATTAAATAAAAAAAAATTTTTTTTTGCAATGATTGAAGACGGCGTGCGATCCAAAAATACCACTAGTAAATCGAGCGCCAATAAAAAATAAGAAAAGAGAAGGGGGTAACCGTGGAAAAGCGGCTCGAGGCGCCTCCAGCCTGCTTTATTACCTTTTCCATACTTAAAAAGCTATTGACTACGTATGCGATCTCATAAATGACCAAATATTTTCTTGAAGGCAACTTTAATGGAAAAGACATAAATCGATTTCTCTCGGAGTGAAACTTCCACCTGATTATTTCTCGAGAAAAAGCAGACAGACTCATCCCCTCCCAGCTGTTTTCCTTCTGTAGTGCACACTCAAAGTCAAACAAGGGTTGAGAGGATTTTTTTGTTCGAGGTGAGAAACGTATTCAAGAAAGTAAAATAGAAAATATTTCAAAGAATGTATACCATGAAAAAGCGGTTAATTAAGGAACTGGTTTATTTTTAAAAGATTGAAAAAAAAATACCCAAATTCATTCCTTTTATTTATTTTTTAGATGTTGATTAACGATATACATTAAAAACAATTCGTAATGGATAGAAATAAAAAAAATGCGTTAAAATTTCATTGAAAAATTGGATCTAATCTGGATATATCGTGCAATTTTTAGTTACATTTTCCAATTTATTTACTTTACGTATTCATTAATGAAGTTAAGAGTTCTATCATTCGAATTTCAGTGCACTTCTGATCAGGGATATATTGAGATAAGTGAAAACATGTTCGCTGTAACAAGCGCAATAAATAAATAAATAAATGAATAAATAGTTTTTGCTGATTTAAACTAATCATAAACTGGATGTTATGATTTATTTATTGCTTGCATAAACAAATATTAATACTTAATGTGGTTTACATGTTAAATGAAATAATCATCTTTACTTAATGATTAATAAGTGTTTTCTTTTTAATAGCGGTATCAAGCGAGACAAATCTTCAATGATATATAAAATAACCCATCCCACTAAGATATTGGCCAACATTTTCTTTCCAACTGCTCACTGAAGAGCTAATCCCACTGATCGAAAAAAAGTAAACATTTAAGAAAAATTACGTGAGAAAAGGAAGTTTCAAAGTCATAGATATTTTTTCACTAGCCCCAGTGGTAACGCAATAGATAACAATTTTAAAAAGTGGGGAAAAAAAAAGCTACACTACTCCGTCCTTGAAGCAATCACTGTTTCGGGAAGAGATCGCGACAAAAACAACTTACAGGAAGCTCAAATCAGCTTTATTAATTACTCTTTTAATTAATTAAAGGTCTGTAATCAAAATTTTGGGAGGAAACAGCCTTTAAATTAAAGATTAATATCTTGATATAAGTTTTCCGCAACTGTTCTCAATTCAACTCCAAGAAAAAATTTCAGCGGGGTGGGGGGGCAATAAGTATTTTATTTATATAAAATAAATAAGTCGAATATTAAATTTATTTATTTAAATAAATATAATCTACAAAGTTTACACACAATATATTTTTAGTGATAGTTATTTTCTTAAATGTGTATTTGCAGAATATTAGCATCAAATTTAGATTGTTAGGTTTAGAAGCGCATTCTTTCAAAGAAAACATTGTTTTTACACCATACAAAGGAAATGCGTTCGCAACTAACATAATACATCTTCAAATTATAAAGTAAATCATGCTGTAAAATTTTGAATGATTCATATATATATATATATATAACTCACATGTGCTGTAAGTCAAGGTGAATCCTAAGAAGTCTGCATAAAACCATTTTCCCAGTTTTCTCCCTTGATTAATGGGGAAAAAATGTAACATTTTAGAAAAAAATTATTAAATATTACATATAGTAGTTGACACTGGGTTGTGGAAAACCTTAGGGTAGAAAACCATCCACAACATATATTTGTGTTGGTAAAATTAAGTACTTTAATGTCTACAAACTTTACAAAGTTGCTTTTACAACAGAGATGCATGTTGTTTTATTGCTTTTCAAAATGTAATGCAACATGGATCTTATTACACTTCTATCAATCATTGTCGGTCAAACTCGCTGATCACAGCCATTCGCATCAAAATTTTGAATGAATATTAGAGTGCCGTGGGCGACATTCGAGTTGGCGTACTATTTTCCAAAACCACACACATGGACCTAGCTAAGTGGAAGTTTAATTTTGTTGAGAATAGGTTTCAAAATACGACAATCTTTAGTAAGATCAGGTATCAAACCTACTAACTTAAACACTACTACACCACAATAATCCCATGCAGAATTATAGCCTTACATTGTTTGTGATGATATATATTGCAAAGACAGAATAAGAAATAAAATGTATTTTCTCTTTATATTGTATTTAATAATTATAAATTTTTAAATAATAATATTTGGTTGAATTAATATTCATTGATAAATAATTAACAATAGATATTTGAAATGATTATTATACATAGCTTAAAAAATCTTCCCATAAAATACAAGTCTAAATATTCGAAAAACATTAAAATATATGATTAGTAATTCTAAACTTCCGAACACAAAAGCCAACAAAGAAATCTGAATTGTGCTCTTCCAGACGTGATTGTTTTACATATAATTATTAAGAGAAAAAAAAGATGACAAATAAAAGCCGGTTGATATCAGATGAAAATGGGGAACTTTCCAATTAAAACTTCTGCTATTCCAATGAAGGAAGGAATAAGTAAAAATGGTGAATAGGAAAATAATTTTTTTTTCTTCCGTTAGCTTTCTACCTAAATAATGATAAAAGTTTTAACGAGTAAAAGTATTGAAAAAATTATATTTCAACAAAATCAAAATTTCAGTAAAATTCGTTAATACGTTCTTATAAAGTAGAAGACAATTCGTAAGTGTAATTTGTTTCATTTTCTAAAATAAAATTACATTTTTTTGCTCCATCGCAGTCACCAAGTAAACTAAATATTCAAGAGAGATTAAATTTGGGTAAAAATTAACTGTTCGGTCACTATCAGCGATTTTTTTCGCCAAAAATCTCGCCATATTGCACAAGCGAGGCATAAAAATAAACAGAATATTTTGAAAAATATTGTCCGATTAGTCGGAATCCCTCATCTGAGATTAGTCAGAATTGGTTGGGTTGCCAGAAAATGTTATTTATCGCCAAATGTGGAAAACTCACACCAAGAGTGACCGTACAGTAAATCTCAACCTAAATTTGAAATATTATTTTATGTTGTTATGATTCGTTTTGTTATAATTTTTAAACTAATGAATTCTTAAGATATGCTCTAAATTTAAAAATCCGTAAATATTTGACATGAAATTTACACTTTTCAAAGAATCTTAATGAATTATTACTTAAGAAATAATTCTTACATTTAAAATAACTATGCATTCGGGTTAGTACAATGTAATTAATTGAAGCTTAAATATTTAATGTATGTTTTATAACATGATTTTCTCTGCGCAAAAATTTAAATCAAATAAGTACATACAAATTATATATATATATATATATATATATATATATATATATATATATATAT
>JAPDSC010114172.1:0-14876 GCA_026290005.1 Latrodectus geometricus
AAATATATTTCATATTTTCTAAATTATCTTATGCACACTATTTTTTTTATCAGAGCGTACCTGACTACAGATGGCTGGGACCGGGGTTCGAATCCTGTCTCGGGCATGGATGTACTTTCTCTCTCTCTTTCTTATCTTTGTCCTTTCTTTGTGTGTGAATGGTTGCCTACCCTATAAACGGGTACCTATGGCATGTGTGTACTGAGGAAGTCGGACTTTACACCAAATATGGTTCAGTTGGAAAAGTGAAGCACCGCACCCCATATTGCCAGCCTGGCTGACACACGACAACAACAACAACAAATCTTTACTCTTCAAAAAAACTTTTCCCATTATAAACCTTTATAGAAAAGCATTTCGCCGAATTTCCATTTATACTTTTACATATACAATATAATTTATTAAGTATTTTTCAATTTGGTTAATAAGAAGTATATAATTTCATAAATTAACATGAATATAAAATGGAAATAATCACCAAAGTCATATTTTTCTGCTCTATTTGGCGCGAAAAATTCTTATTTAATTAAAACTTTCCAAGCTTAATTCCCAAAATAGCATCAATATTAAATCATGGAAATTACCATTAACTAGGTTCTGGCTTGCATAATAATGACTTTTTGTGAATAACAAATTGAATTCATCGCAAAAATTTAAACACATAATTAAATGAAATAAAAATTTAATTAATTACTACTTTCTTTACATAATATCTACGATTCATTACTTTGTTATACGTTTTCAGAAGCGCTATAACAAAGTATTTAGCTTACGTTCATATTTATATTCATGGTTCTTAAATTGTTATTCTATACATTTTTAGTTCATTTTCATAATTTGTTTTAGGTTCCATGGTACTTTATTCGTACCCTCAAAACATTATCTAGTCATCCATCTTGCATATCTTTTGATTTCAGAATACCAATGTCAATTTCTCTATTGCGAGATTACAACCACATAGCAAATATTTTACAAAATTCCTTCTCAACATATTAAACTACTTTATTATTCGTATTTCAAAACTTATTACCAATTGAAAATAACGATAATTATCTTTTTGCTATTTTTAGAATTGCTGCACTGAGTGAATTTTTAGAATTGCTGCACTGAGTGAATTAAAAATCTAATTAACTTTGAAGCGCGCTTAGCCATAAGCAGAATGAGATATCTTAAGGCAGCAAATGTTACAGGAAAGCCTTAATCGTTGTTTATCCATGTTTAACTTGTCAAAACGTATAATAAGTATACCTTCCCGATAACAAGCAAAATAGTTTAAATGTAAATAAAAAAATTGTTAAAGTAAATTTTAAAATTGATGGTTCCCCATCTACAAATTGATGATTGTCAGACATGTCTTCATTCCTAAAATGGATAAATGGAGCTCTTAACATTAAAAAAAAGTGTGTTGAAATATCACTCATATTCAAGGTGTTAATTTATGATCATACTTAATTTTTACAGTATTCTTAAGAATATTCAAATCCGAAAAACAATAACTATAAGAGTCGACGCCTCAACATATAACAAAGTAGTTTAAGCATAAATAATATCTGAGAAAAACAATGTATATCGATATTTCATGTAGGTATCTTCAAGTTTTTGTATATACAATCACGTTCATAATGTCTAAAAAAGTTTTTTTCTAAAGGTACTTCACATCCTGTTTTGGTAGATGACAACCTTCGAACTTTTTTTGCCGAATCAAATTTGAAATTTAAAGTCACTATAGCAACGAAAGGTTTCGCCGCAAAAGACTTTTTATAAAAAAAGAGAAGTCAGTGATAAATTTTAAATGATTTTCGGAGGCAATATAAACAAGTGGGTTTTGGTTTACTTCTGAAGAAAATACTCCAGAGAATTTTATGCCATTCAAAATGAAATCGTGATTTTGTTTTCAAAACATTTTGTGGCCTGAGAATTATTTTTAATATCAAAATAAATACCACGATTTTTAAATTTAATATTGGGATTTGAAGCATATATAAATTTATGAAAAAGCTTGTATTTATTCGTCAGATGATATCATAAGCATACTATGAATTAAGAATCATTTTTATATAATCATTATTAAATATTTCATATATATATTTTCGTGATTTTTGCGAATACTTAATCTAAAACAAAACTTAAAAATAAAAGAATCGAAAGCTTAAGTAGCCATCTGCTGAAGAATTATTGATTGATTGATTTCAGCTAAACTATAAAAAAGAATTATCTATATGAATTTAAGTCCATGAATGTAATAGTGAAATATATCTACAGCATTTACTGTATTTCAGTAGCAGAATATTTTTCCGTAATCCTTAAATTTACACGAATTATAATATATAGGATGAATATTTCAATAAATGTGTTTATGTTTAATTGCACTTAACTTTCTTTAAATACTTAAATAAAAATGTCATAGATAGTTTGGGATGTATAAAGTTAAAATGAATTTTGAAGTTAGAATATTTTTAATATTTCGGAGGAGTTTTGAAATTTATCTGATTAGTTAATGGGAATATTCTTTTCATGTAATTCAAAAGTTTTAATTTTTGCATAATTTGGTAAAAATTTATTACATACATTTACACAGTACCAAGTGTTCTTTGCAGTTCTATAACTCTCTCTCTCTCTCTCTCTCTCTCTCTCTCTCTCTCTCTATCTGTCTGTCTCTCCGATTTAGGATAATTTAATATTTTGATAACTTCAATATTATTGTTATTATTATATATCTTAAACTACGCAACATGAGGATTTTGATATTTGCATAATTTTATTGCTTATTCTAAGAAATTAATTTTATTTTACGGAAACTGATAATTAAATATTTTAATTCAAGGTTTCCAAGGTTCAATTTTTGGCCTTTTCGCGTATGCCAAAAAATATTTTTAAATGTTCTAAATGTTCTTTAAAAGATTATTTAAAGACAATTACATCGTCAAAATAATTAAATGTGAAATCAATTTTATTAAAATTTTGCCAAAGAATTCTTTTGAAAATTGCTGGAGCATTACACCAACTTATACGAAAGCTTATATGAATGGCAGTCTTGTTCATTCATGTAAGCCAAATTTTGACACATAAATGCTAATTTTTTCCATTCACTTTTTTTTAAAGTATTTTAAAGCAAAATCGAAAGTGGAAAAAAAATCGTGCAGTACCAATGTATCTAAAATTGAATTTATTCTGGCAATAGGCACAGAAACTAGTTTTGCTATTTAAAAATATATACAGTCTTTTTTTAGAGAATTTATTTCTTTTATATATGCTATTATTGAGGGTGCATAAGAAAACATTAAGATTTAATGAATCCAGTTTCTATAAATTCATCAGATTGTTTCTCTATTATCTTTAAGAAATTTTCAGTATGGTTTCATTAAAAGAATCAATTTAGAAGTTAATAAAATTCTAACTGGTTCAAATTTCGTACAAGGTAATCATAATTTACAGTAAGTATTTGAGTTAAATAGGAATTATTTAAAAAAAATGTATGACTATAATCTAATAATTATTTTCTATTTTCAAACACAACACTCAAATTTTTTACATTATCAGTTAGAGCATTATTACTATAATACATCTATCTAACTATCAAGGATTTAACTATAATAATACTTTTATAGTTGATATCATTCTTTCTTTTTCGAAGTCTAATTTTAAATTAAAATTTGAAGCAATTTTTGAATTTAAAATTAAGTACACTACTGGACATTAAAATTGCTACACAAAGAAGGCGACATGCTACAGACGTGAAGCTTATATGAAAGGAAGAAGGTGCTGTGATATGCAAATGATCAGCTTTTCAGAGCATTCAGACAAAGCAGGCGCCAGTAGCGACACCTACATTGTGTTTAAATGAGGAAATTGTTTAGCCAGTTCCTTAAAAATAAATTGCATTTGAACGTTGTTGCCTGGTGAAAAATTGTTGTGATGCCTCGTGTAAGAAGGAGAAATGCATACCAGCACGTTTCTGACTCTGATAAAGGTCGAATTGTAGCGTACCGGGATTGCAGTTTATCTTATCGCAGTATTGCTTCTCGCGTCAGTCGAGATCCAATGACTGTTAGCAGAATATGGAATCGATGGGTTCAGGACGGTAATACGGAACACCATGCGGGATCTCAACGGCCACCTTTCACTAGCAGCCGAGAAGACAGGCATGGCCGTTATGAATCGTGCAACCACGTCTCGAGCCGTGACTCAGAAACGGGGTCGTTTGGAAGACAACAAGTGTCTGCACGAACAGTTCGAACACGTTTGCAGCAGCATGGACTCTCATCTTGGACACCATGGCTGCCGCTTCCCTTGACGCTGCGTCATAGACAAGAGCGCCTTCAATGGTGTGATCAACGATGAACATGGGTGCACGAATGGCGAGACGTCATGTTTTCAGATGAATCCAGGTTCTGTGTACAGCATCATGATGGTCGCATCCGTGTGTAGCGGCATCGTGGTGAACGCACACTGGCAGCGTGCATTCGTCATCGTCATACTGGCCCATCACCTGGCGTGATGGTATGGGGTGCCATTGGATACACGTCTCGGTCACCTCTTGTTCGCATTGACGGTGCTTTGAAGAGTGCACGCTACATTTCTGGTGTGTTACGACCCGTGGCTCTACCCTTTATTCGAGCCCTGCGAAACCCTACGTTTAAGCAGGATAATGCCCGACCGCATGTTGCCGGTATTGTACGGACCTTCCTTGATACGGAACATGCTCGGCTGTTGCCCTGGCCAGCACGTTCTCCAGATCTTTCACCAATAGAAAACGTCTGGTCAATGGTTGCCGAGCGACTGGCTCGTCACCAAACGCCAGTCACTACGGTTAATGAACTGTGGCATCGTGTTGAAGCTGCAGGAGCATCTGTACCTGTACATGCAATCCAATCTCTGTTTGACTCAATACCCAGGCGTGTAACTGCTGTTATTACTGCCAGAGGTGGTTGTTCTGGGTACTGATTTCTCAGGATCTATCCAGCCAATTTTTTTGAAAATTTAATCACTTGTTATTTCTAGTATAATATATTTGTCCAATAAATATCATTTTGTTATCTGCATTTCTTCTTGGTGTAGCAATTTTAATGGCCAGTAGTGTATTTAAATTTACTTGAAATTGTATGGAAAATACAGTATCTGTAACACTTGCAATTTTTATCAGCAAAATGGACTGGAATATTATCTTCTAATGAAAATGTACTGACATTTGTATTTATCGTATTATTTTTGTTTTAAATTTTTTAAAGCAATTTTTGAGAAATTAAATTTATATTTGATCTAATGTCAATAATAACAGGAAAGTTTTCTTTCTAAATCAGAGCTAAAATGCAAAAGTTTAATTACATTCATAATAAATCTTTCATTTTATTAGTCGGGCAATTAATTGGAAAATTAAAATTGTTCTTGATGTGAAAACGACTCTATCGAGTTGGCGATATTAATAATAAGCAAACACCTCAGGTTGTTGACAGTGACGATGTTTCATTTCCAGCCTCAATCGTTTTTGTTAGATGTTTCGTAAGAATAGATAGGATATTAATCAGTAATTAATATCGCATCTATACTAAAACAGATTGATTCAATCTCTAGAGAAATCTTATCTTTTTGCTCTGCAAATTGTTCAGGAGCTAATCCATATACGGAGGAATCATATACGTTGAGGAGCTAACCCATATTTCCAAGGGCACAATTTAGCAATTTTTTTTTAATGCTCCTAAATTAGTAGTAAGTAAATTAGTAGTAAATTATAGTTAAAGCTTCTAAACTCAATATCTATTTTTCGTTACTTAATATAAAATAGATAGGAATAAAATCTATGATTTTCCACGCCAAATTTGTATTAAAGTATGGTGAAATCTACTTTCTTTTCAAGTTATCATCTGCCTCTTTCTTTCTCTTACTGTAGTTATTGATAAATTTAAAGGAACTTTTTGTCTCACATTCCAATTTAACAATCGCTTACCATAGTCATTTGATATAAATCTTAATAATATGATTCCATTAGCGTTCTATGTGTTTCTAATGTGTTGATGAGCAAACTAGAAATCTAGCTAAAAAATATGAGGAAACTTTTTTGATTTTTAAAGTTTTAATAATTTTTGGATCCTATAAACATTTTCAAATAATCATCAACATGCCCATTTCATTAAGCAGAATGGAAATATACCATCATTTTTAAAATACTTTTATTTTTTAAATTACTTTTTAATTTATTGTTCAAAATTTTGTCCCTCTCATATATTATTTACCTCTAGCGTTATAAAATTTATTTAATGAAGTCTATTCAAATATTTTTCCAAAAATGTTTTGAGAGATTAATATCATCTTGCATTTATTTTATCTATTGGAGATACTTTTATTATATATTATAGATTAGAAATTTAAAGCTACAAAAATTGCATAACTTACTAAATAAAAAAGTTAATTTTCTGAAAGAAATATAAATTTAAAAAAATGAATTTAAAAATAATATTTTTCTTTTTATTTAGAGGTTTTCATGGGTTGTATTCATGTTACATTTGATATTGGTTTCAAAAGAATTGAAAAAAGAATATTTTAGAAGAATTTCTCAAAAGACAAACACTATGTATTTCATAATTAATTTTTCTTCAAAGAATAATATTCTTCTTTAAAGATTTAAATTTTTCTAAGATATAAGACGCTCTCTTTTCATGTAGCTGATCATTGTTCATATGGATTTTCATTAAAAAAAATTGCTTAAAGTTGCTCTTAAAAAATGTATTTTTCATTTATAAGATATTTTTAATAAATTATTTAAATTCTTATTTTTTATATAATCCCTTTGTAATATCTTTAAGGCTCACAGAATGCGTATTTTAAAAAAGTTACATGAAATTAACACAAATTTACTTGCCAATTTGATAGAATTTTGATAAACATATTTTTATTTTATTTAATATATAATATATGGTAAGCATTTTAAACTTATTTCATTTCATACATTCCTGTATTTTTTTAAGTTTTAGTATTTTATAAACAGCAATCGCTAATGTGTTCATTTAGCCATTAAGTTTTAAGAAAATAGAATCATCAATTACAATTATTCATAAGCATAAACGTATTTCGATTTTTAAAAATGTTATGCATTTATTCATAGTGAAAATTTTCCTCATTTAAAGCTATAATTGCTCTCTTAACGTTATTAAAATGAGATTAATTTTAAAGATAGCAGAAATAGAAGAAAATAGCAACAAAGATACACAAAAAAGCAAAACCACTTACCAAAATAAAACCGATTTAACAGCGAGAAAACATTCTTTCTCTTTTGTTATTTCTAATAGAATGGAATAAAAATCCCTTAAGTACTCAGAATAAGTTATCATTTATCATGCATATCAAACAAACTATTATTTGCTTATGTTTATGTTTCTTAATTAGGATACTTTGTTTTATCATTCAAAAAATTTCGTGCTGCAATTTAGAAACTAGAGATTAAAGTTAAAGAATATGTAATAATGTTTCCAACTGAAACTAAGCTTACATTTTTAATCCTTCTCTTAATTATAAGATCAAAACTGCATAGCAAGGGGAAATAAATTAATATAATTTCTTTTTCAAGGCAAAATTTTTATCATAAAACTAGGAAATTTCAAAGTAGATTATAGAGTTGAATAAGAACTGATTTACTTGATATTGATTTTCAAAAGTAATATATATTATTTATTCATATATAAATATATACGACTAATTATAATTGCTTTCCTTGGATTATACATATATATATTTTCCACAATAGCGGGCACTTGGGTGATTAACCCTTTCGCGCCACTGCAAGGCCAGAAACTGATACTCATTTATTGATACCCGGTGGGCAACTGTGAACCAGGTCACGGAGGCGAGTAGCACTACCCACGTCACACCACCACAAACCCGTTTATAGGGCGGGCCACATTCATTCATCATCTGAGGAAAGGACAAGAAACACATAGGAAGAGAAAATACATCCATGCCTGTGACGGGATTCGAACCCAGATCCTCCCCATCCATTGTCAGTTACACTAACCACTAGACAGGTTGAGCGGCATATAAATATATATATATATATATATATATATATATATATATGTTAAATATAGAGTAAGTATGAGAATTATTTTATAAAAACTGTTTCCCAGTGGCCTAGTGATAAGCTCTGTGCTGTACAAGTTCTCGTGTTCGATCCCAAGTACTGTTAAACAATGGAAGTTAAATGTTGTGCTTTTGTTCTTTGCATAGACGAAGTTAGTACCTGGGGTTTTCCGGGTTTCCTCTCTTGCGATACATGAAGATGACTGTGAAGAGTCTTTAATTTGAAACAAGTGAAAGAAGAGAATTTACGTGATGGATATTAGAATACATTGCAACCACCTTCGGGAGTTAAACTGAATACTACTTTGTGTCGAAGTATTTAAAAAAAATTTGGAAAAACAATTTAAAATGGATATTAATTTACTATGACATACAGAGGTGGGTAGAACATTCCATCTAAAGATAACAAATAAACTAATAATAATTTCAAACATAATTAAGAAAAAAACAAGTTAAAAGCTTTCTCCTAAAAGATTGATTTTAACGGTGAAGTTACAATTTAAAATAAGAAAGCTGAATATTATAAATACGGATATAGATAAATGTATGCACGTATGTAAATACATAAAAGCTTGAGAGAAATATATTTGCAACTATTCACCAATTTTATGATTTATGAAAAACTTTAATCCTTTCTATAAATAACTAACTTGCATAACTAATAACATTGTCAAACATAATCTTTAACTCTCCCATTAAGAGGATGAAAGAAAAAGGCTAATAATAATTTCCTATTTATAAATCACGATATAATGTATAAAGAAACTAATTAGAAAATAAATCTTAAACTTAATATGTAGCTATTAACTTACTATTTAGCTGATGCAAGTTTATAAAATACAAAAAATTTATAAAAAATGTTTATTTGCATATTCTTCAAATTATGTTCATTTCTTATTTTTAAAATATTTGGGAAAATATGCAATTGATGAAAAAACGAAATTAGTTTTTTATTTTGGGTTAATTGCAAATAAATTTAAGACTAAAAGATAATTTTATAGCCTCATTTAATATTTTTTAACGAAATTACAAAACTTCTAAAATTTACGTTTTTAATTAGAATTAAGTATATAAATGAGCAATATTTTTAATAATAATGAAAACAATGAAGTATTAATACACTGTGATTCATAAATATGGGAACAGTAATATTTTCTTAAAAGATTTTAATGCTTAATCATTGATTTTTATCTAATGAATCACTTGTTACAATAAGAAAAGAAAATGTAAAATAATTCTAATTAATAAATTAATTAATAATTTTAAAATATTTCATACAATTTGATTCAATAAGTTTAAGGACAATATTGTTTTTATCTAAATCTTCTAATTTCACTCACTTTTCAGCAAATTTAAATTACTTTCATAAGTATTATTATGAAAGTAATTTAAATTTGTATTATTATAATTAAAATATAAGTATTATTTTAATTTATTTTCACAGAATTTTTTTTTCATCCGAGCTTTGGTTTTAAAAAATCCTTATGGTATTGAACCAATTAAAACCGAACTTACAAAAATACATTTAATCATCAAAGGTTTTTTCAAATCAAAATATATTTGTATAAAAAAGTTTGAATGGGCTGCTGAAAATGTATTAAAAAGAAAAATATGAATAAAAAAAGGTTTACAAAAAAATGATTGAGAATAGAATTCAAAGTAACTTCATACGATAAAATGCATATCGTTCGCCTTGCTTTTCTAATAAAAATTCCTTTGAAGTAGATAGGAAATGAATATCCTAGAAAATATTTTTTTAAGAAATTTTTTCACTGAATATATATACATCAATAGAAAATCACATTTTACAAAGTGTCATCCGACATAGAAACTCTTTTAAATGAATGCACAAGAAAATAAATAGGAATAGTACAAAGTTTTTAGCTGAAAAATGCTTCAGTTCAGACGGATCTGATGATTTTAGTGATTACTTGAGTGATTTAAAGAGATAAAAATAAGTTGGTGGAGTTTTCATTTCAAAGAGCACGCTTTGTTATGTTAATGATTGAAATTTCTGCAAGTGAAAAATCTATTTACAGCTGATTCTGAGTAATATAAACTATAAAATGTATAAATAAATGTTAGGACAACATGTATTAGCATATAGTTACTATTTATGAGGTTTGAATCTCCCATTCCAGCAAAGCGGGATATTTTACCACGCATTTAAAGTTTCAAAAAGTAATTTGAACAAAATAAAAAAGGATTTGAAATGAGGACCGACTTCTCATGATCTATATGTTATTGAAAATGTTTGGGGAATATACCAAGAAATATTTATAACAATGGAAACCAATATTCAACTTTGCCGATCGATGTTAAAGTAAGGAAATAGAGTGGTTACCGTTCTTGTTATCTTAGCTGTTGGTCACGGATTCGAATCCCGATTCGGGTACGGTTGTTCCTTTCTCTGTGTGTGTATTACTTTATCTTTTCTTCCGAGATGAATGAATGTGTCTCGCCCAATAATCAAATTTGTAATGAAATGACATAGGTAATGCTACTTAATGGGTGGGCCGCGGTGGCCTGGTAGGTTAGGGCGTCGTTCTCGTAACCAAAAGGTGGTGAGTTTGAATCCCAGCTTAGCCGAAGATCCGTCGTGTTCACTAATGGCAACTGAGGAACGTAAAATAAGTCGGACCGCAATGTCCTCCATGTTCCCATTCCAAATTAATACCTCTGGGGGTGGTTGGAGCCAGGCTATGGATCTTCTCTGGTTTCAATTTCTAAATTGGAAGATTCAGATGGTGCTGCCATCTATGAACCAAAAGTCGTACTTCTACCTTCGTACGAGGGTGCTCAATTAAAAAAAAAGATGACTTTCTCTCTCTCTCTGACTTCATTCGCCTAGTCTTGACGGTCGGGCTTGGCATTGCCAAGTGTCATTAGAAACAACAACAACACTTAATGGGTAATGCTACTCGTGACTTGGTTCGCAGGTGTCCACCAGGTGGCAGATTCGGGCTTTGTTCTGACGAGAGGTTAATCACCCAGTGCTCGGCTTAGAAAAAAAATATTCAACTTTAACCTTACCTTTTTAACCATATTTATGATACAAGAATGAGTTAAATATCAATTATTTAGATATCTAACTCATTCTAGATCTAATAAAAAGTATGGCAAATAGGATGACACAATGTCCACAAAAAATTATTGGTGCAATAGTAAATTGTTTTTAAAATGCTCTTTAAGTATTTGATGCAATTTGAATTCTTGTAATTGTTGCCCAACAAATATTCCTTAGATTCATTTGCTTTATTTGGATATATTTTTATTTTAAGCTTTAAATGCAAGAAAACATTTAATAGAATCATTTCTACTATTTTTATTTTAAATGTCCCTTAAGAAATTAACTTTTTTTCCTTACATTTTACAAATTATTAGCTTTTCTTATAATTATGAATCACAATGTTATAATGGTTTCAGAATATTTATTTTTCAAAAATATAAATAAACTATTTACTTCATCTTTATCAAATGCAATTGTGTTATTCTGTAAGGTACACAAGTGTTATTCATAATGTGTGTATGCGTTAATGTCATATTTTTACATTTAGTTTTATTTTTTTATTTATTTACTTTTTTTTATTTTTTTTATTTTATATATAAATATATATGTATGTATGTATATATATATAGATTTTTTTTTAATTTTGAAATTTTCTTTTAAGTTCTGTATAATTTATGAGCGTAACTTTACATGAAAAACAGACTTCCATGAAATTACAGAAAACGTTATCTTTGGTTAACCCATTGAATACATGTAAAGTTTAGGAGAAAAATAATTCCATACTAAATAAAAAAAAACTAAAGGGATAAATTATATTAGAAAACGTTAAAAGTCTAATCTCCATGGAAACCTGAAGACTGATCATAAACAATTAAATCAAATACAGTGTACAGTATTAAATTATCAGTAAAAGAAACATCGCTGGAAGAAATTGTTTTGACAATCTCACGTTTTAAGCCATAACTCGATTAATGTAGTGCCAATGTTTTAACATACATGTTTGAGTGTATGACTTCTATGGAATCTTCACAAAAAAATGAACTGTTGGAAGTATCATCTATAAAAAATAGCAAATAATCTGTTAAAATAATCTACAATAAATTTTTGCATTCTGAATAATATATTAATAAAAATTCCTATTTTTACACACTTTTATAATTGTTGCATGAATTTCAATTGCACTGTATAAATAATTTAACCACCTCAATCAATTAATTTCAAATGTTATTTTTTGATAAAATTTCATTTCTTGAAAAATAAAACGCAAAATTTTCTGCAATTTTACAATGACAAATGCAACTTTTACTCGCTGTTATATGCTAATGTTTAGTGCTGTCTTACGATAAGAGTCTAATATAAAAATGTTTTGTATTCAATGGTTGATTTTGTTCTGGGAAAATCTCTGAGCAGTTAATCTGAAATAAAAATTTCTGAACATAAAAATATAGGTTTTCAATTATCATTTCATAAAAATTTTGTTTAATAATTTTAAATGTAATTAATATACATATTTACATCAAAATAAATTTATTATACTTTTTCTGTAGTAAAATATGTTATTTGCTAATTTAAATATCTTAAAATTAAAAAGAAAAAGTACCAAATTAATTATTATTCAAGTGTAAAAGTTTAAGCATATCTCAAGAAAATATTTCATTTTTGAACATTTTTATCCCAATGAATCTTATTATAAAATCTACGAAACATTAAGATGCTTCTGTTTTATACAAATTATTAAGAGCCAAAGACAGTTAAAAATAGCATGATTTTATTTTCTTGTAAGTGTAAGAATATTATCATAAAAATATTCTACTAAATTTTTAACTCTTTAAATTTAGTGCAGCCGCCCAACCTGTCTAGTGGTTAGCATAACTGACTACGCATGGGGAGGACCTGGGTTCAAATCCCGGCTTGGGTATGAATGTACTTTCTCTCTCTCTCTCTGTGTTTCTTGTAATTTCCTCAGATGATGGATGAATGTGGCCCGCCCTATAAACGGGTTTGTGGTAGTGTGGCGTGAGCGATGCTACTCGTACCTCCGTGACTTGGTTCCCAGGTGACCACCGGGTAACCATAAAATGAGTAGCAGTACTGGGCCTTGTTGCAGCAAATGAGCTAATGTACTTATTTGCTCAAGAGTGCCCGCCATTAGAAATAAAAAAATTAATTTAGTGTATGTGATATTTTTACTATCAAAAATGCATCTTTAAATTTCTGAAATTAAAGTAGAAATTTTTACAGAAATAAAAAAATCTCAAATGTGTTAGAAATTTATGAATTTTATTGCACAACTTCCAGTTAGTTTATATACATTAATTTAACTGTATTTAAAAGTTTTATGAAATACAGCAAAAAGAAAGAATAAAACAATTGATGTTAAAAAATTCTTCACAAATAATTAATTCTTGAATTCTAAAATAATCTAATTATTTGTTTTAAAACTAATCAACAAACTAAAAATATCATAAAAAAATTTATAAGAATCTTATCTTAAAAATTATCTAAAAAATTTTTCTTTTATAAAAAATTTTCTTCCCGTTTGGGATGTGACAGAATCAGGCATGTTCTTTTCAATTAGACTCGGACTAGGAGGTTGCCATGGAAACGAAAGCTTTCTTCTCAGATTTCATGGAAATTGAAAACGTAGTGTTGAATTTCGGAATAGGAGTTGTTGACCAGCCCACCTGTTTCTAATGAATTTTCATGTATAATATATCAATTCAGGTGAGAACATGATCCATTTACACAAGTATCACCTATTTTCTCAATTATTTTATAAATATATTTATGAAGAAGTTTTAAGGATTTCTACTTTACTTATTTCTTAAGCTGAACTTTTAAACACGTCACTATAAAATAATTCATTTCTGAACATTTGTATTCCAATAATTATATTTCACATTCTATATCACATTTCTTTATATAAATGATTATAAAATTAAAAAGATAATTGAAAATGTGATACACATTTATTTTCTCGAAAGTGCAGGAAATTATTACTATTACCAAAGCACTCAATTAAATTTAAATGATGTTTGCCTTTTTTTGGAAGTAAATTATTAAGAATGCTTTTTACTAATAAGAATGCGCTTTTAAATCACTGAAATTTAAATAAATTTATATGTGAATAAAATAATTCAAACTTCTTAGAAGTATTTTAATTTTATGATCAAAACTTCAGTCAGTTTAACATGTATTAATTTTAATATATTTAACAGTTTTATCAAATACAGAAAAAATAAAAATAAAAGCAAAGTATTTAACACTAATATTAAAAAACTCTGTGGTCAAACAATAAAATTCATTTTTTAATTTTAAATTTATCTAATTATTTATTTTAAAAATAAATGGCTCAGCTAACTAAAGTATGGTAAATAATTATAAAAATCCCAACAATAAAATCATCTCAAGTTTTATTCCGTTATAAGCATTTTTCTTTGTATTTTAGGAGATGACATATTCAGGAATAAGACATAGAAAAGGAGGTTTCCATGACAACGAATGCATTCTTTACAAGCAATTGCGTGGAAACTTAAAATGCAGTATTAAATTTTAAAGTTAAATTGATGAAATGTTAAAGATGTTAATGAAGCTCTATGTATGATGCATCTATTTCAGCTGCTATCATAATATATTTGTCTAAATATAATCTTTTTTGCAAATTATTTTATAAGTATGATGTATTTTTTCTTCACTTCTTACTACAGAATATTTAAATTTTATTAATTTAAAATCTTTATATACTTTACTGAAGATTTTTTTACGAAATACATCTATATTGAAATTAGAAATATAA
>JAPDSC010114172.1:15276-25464 GCA_026290005.1 Latrodectus geometricus
CATGTATATATTCATGTGTAACAGAAATGAAATATATTAGCTATCTCGACACCCACGCACATAGTTATTGTTACTTTTTCTCACTAATTTGCTTCTTTTTTCGCCGATACTCTAGGGCGTGTTGCAAAAAACAATCATTAGAAGATAATTTCGCCAGCCAATAACAATAGCCAGAATCATTAAGGGAAGATTATCAATAAATATTTTTTTATATAAGTTTCTTTGAATTTCTAATCTCATTCAATAGCCTTCCCATAGCTTTTTTCTCATCCTATTGTATGGTTTTTTCATATTTTCGTCTGGCAAACGACAGTTTTTTTAGAAGTTTCCTTTCAATCATTTTGGAGAATTGGTTGCCATAACAACCGATATTTCCTTCAAGAAAAGATGTTTTGAGATATAGTGCTGAATTTTAAATAGGTTTTCGATGGATTCATGGAACAAACACGTGAATCTTCAATGACTTTTCAAAAATAACATATTTCCCTTCATTCAAGCTGAAATTTCTTCTAAATATTATATTAATTTTAAAACAATTAATCACATTTCAAAATTCCTTTATTGGTGATAAATGTTTTTTATTCTGACAACTAGATAATATTATAAATTAAGTTACTTTATTTGGATTTTCTGATATTCTATTGCATAATTTTCTTTCTTGTATTATTTTTTTATTTTTAAACTTTTTGAGCGATAATAATATACTAAAACTTTTTATAAAAATTGAATAGCATTTCATCAAATAAAATAATAGCTTGAAATAATTAAAATTATGATAAAAATTATTTCTTTTATATGTCACGATAGAACTTATATAAGCCTGATTTATAAAAATATTTTAAACTTTTACTATAAAATAATCCTTAAATTCTTAGCATAGAGAGACACCATTATATTTATTCATACATATGTGATAAAGTATGCTTCTTCTTTGACTCACTGTATATATATATATATATATATATATATATATATATATATATATATATATATATATATATATATATAGCCGCTCAACCTGTCTAGTAGTTAGCGTAACTGACTACGGATGGGGAGGACCTGGGTTCGAATCCCGGCTTGGGCATGGATGTACTTTCTCTTTCTCTCTCGCTGTTTCTTGTCCTTTCCCCAGCTGATGGATGAATGTGGCCCGCTCTATAAACGGGTTTGTGGTGGTGTGGCGTGGGCGATGCAACTCGAATCTCCGTGACTTGGTTCACAGGTGCTCACTGGGTAACGATAAAAGGAGTAGTGGTTTTCGGCCTTGTTGCGGCAAATGGGCTAATGTTACTTACTAGCTCAAGGGTGCCCGCCATTAGAAATAATATATATATATATATATATATATATATATATATATATATATATGTATATATATATATATATATATATTATGCATTTCAAAGCAATTTGTATTTTAAAAATTACTATACCACCATCATTTGTTTTCTAAAGATTTATTTCTCAATCACTTTAACAATCTTTTAGTTATTTTGACTGAACATGATCAGACTATGTCTGAAATTATTATACAAAAATTTACTATATATATGTGTCTTTTAAATTAATAATCATCCCACCACCATCATTATATTTATAACCGAATTTGAAAAATACTGTTTACAACCCAATCTAGTTTCTTTAATAATTTCTTTAGGAGTTTTCAACAAAAGTCCTCATTAGAGATTATTTTACAATCTAATAAGACATCTTCCTGAAATAATGAAGGAAAATCTCTTTTTATAAGTATCTCTGGATATTGAATGTCTATTATAGTTTTTTTTATTTCTTAAGGTAGTTCATAGAGTTCCAATAAGCGATAGCTTTCAAGTATTTTTATTCTTTACCATCACATTCAAGCTGGATGGTAACCATGACAACAGGAAAGTTTTCTTACAAAAGAGATTTTCAAAAGGGGAGAACTTGAGTTGAATTTCAAGGAAATTCTCAAAAAAAACAAATTTGTTTTCAACAACTCATTACGATAAATATATCTCACACGCACAATGCAAAATTCTTTTCCAATAAAACTTCCATTTTTCAAGCACTTCGTGATTTACTTTCTAGTAAAAATTTGAAAAAGTTTTCGTTTATCATTTTTGTAAATTAATGGTAAGAGGGATAAAATAGTATGCTCTTTTCCAGATACAAATGACATTAACATTTAATTATTAGTTAAAGTTTGTTTCAGCTTTGTTTGTAAAAAATTTAACAATAAATAAGTTTATATTAAATTAGTTTTTTATTTTTTATATGTATAAGCTTCCCTTTATCTGTGAATGGTCATTGAATATTTATTTTATAAGAACCTCTTTTTAATATATTTAGTTTTCACAAGAAAGTTGGATGTGTTAGCTTCTTATATATTTAGCGTAACATAAATAAGCCGTTTGTAGAAAATAAAGCAAATAAAAAAATTATTCTCAACTTCTTAACTTTATCATCGGAGTTCTTTTTTACAACTAATTTTGTTATTACTGAAACAAAAGCAAAAACTACTGTTGCCATTTTTAACTTATATATGAATATAAACAAAAAATTACTGATGCCATTCCTAACTTACATATAAAGGAATCCACTTTTATGTATTTATCATAACTTAAAAACTTAAACTTCTGTGGTTGAGAAAATGAGTTAATTTGTTAACATTTTTCGTATTTTATTTCAAGGAATAATTAATAAAAACTTAAAAATTGGAGTCCTTTAGTTTCTTATAATAAATATTTGAAACAATGAGTGTTTCTTTTTTAAAAAGGTAAGTCAAAGCAGATAGTGAATAATGTAAATCTCTCTGTCTTCAATTTTTTTTTCTTTAATAAAGGTTTTTATTTGAAAAGTTTATTTATTTCATGCATTATTTCAAAATAAAATAACTAAAAATAATCGAAAGTTAAATGATTTTTTCCAATTTTAAAAACACTTCTTTTATGCTTTATATATTAAAAAAAATAGTATAAATTTAACATTTTGCTAAATTTTTAAGATATTTGCAGCAGTTGAACACATTTAGCAGAGTATAACATATATTTTAAAATTGCTTATGAATAAAAGCTGCTTAACAATTAAGAAGAATTTAAAGCACTTGCATTCATAATCAAAATTTAAAATAACATATATTTAATAACATATTTCAGATTTACATTCGATTCAATAACATAGCTTCTGATATTTTTTTTTTAATTTTTGTGCCATCAAATACAATAGTATTTCCCTCAATTATTTAACATTATCAAAAGCTAATGGTTATTATCAACCACGTTATATCACTTATTAGCAGTATTAAACTTACTTAGCTAAATAAAATGAAATGAAAATGTTTATTTACTTATGTCAACAATAGCCCTCTGTTTTTAGCTTTTAATAATTGATTTGCATGACATAGCCTTGCAGATAAATTGAAATCCTTTAAACAGCCTTATTTTAGCTAGTTTTAGAAGAAATTTTCCCTGTATTATTAAAACTACATATTTTTGTTTTCAATTCTCAACAAAAATAACTAATATTTAACTGCCAAATTACTTTCTTGACATGCATAAAAAAATAACTAGCTGATACTGGACATGAAAGTAATTCAAAAATAAAAGAAAATTTTTACGACTTATTAAAATGTCTTGCTCTTCAGTGGCTAGACAGCCCAGGATGGACCCTTGCCTTCCGCAGTATCGAATTCCAGATCTCCTATCCGTGGCCCGAGACATCCAGTTCGCAATTTTCAAAGTTTTCAGGTCCTTTTCAACGCAAACAAGCCATCTGAGTGTAGGCCTCCTTCTTTTTCGGGTGACGAATGGTCTGGCTGAGAAGATCTTTTTTGTTGTACGGCTTTCATCCATCCTGCACAGGTGGCCTACCCATTTTATTCTCTGAATCGTTATGTAGTTGACTATATCTGGTTCTCCAAACAACTTGTAAAGTTCAGAGTTAGTTCTTTTACTCCAGATGTCGTTACATTTTATACCACCAAAAATGTTTCTCAAGATTTTTCTTTCAAAAAAAGATAAGGTATCTTTAACTTTTTCTGTCATTGCCCAAGTTTCCGCGGTGTATGTTAGAGCAGGTCTGATTAAGCTTTTGTAGATTAGAATCTTCATTTATCTGCTAATGAAGTTATACTTCAGGTACTTTTTAAGCCCGAAAAATTCAGACATTTATAAATGACGATTAATCAAATTATTAATTTAAAATATTCATATAGAATTTTTTCAATTTTTTCCATACAATGCCAGCTTACTTATATTGCATTAATGCATTTTTTGTTACATCTGTTTTCTGTTGCATTTTCTGTTTGCATCAGTTACACAGATTGAAATAAAAGGTATAAAATATCATTAGAAAGATTTTTGATGTTTTGGGATTTTTCGCATTAATTAAATTCATCTAAAAATATTATTATTTGTAATTAACAATGATTTTAGAAGCAAAAATTATAAATAAAAAACAGTATGTCCGTAAATCTTGAAGAATTCAATAATTGTTAATTGTAATGTACTGTGTATATTTATAATATCTGAATAATTGTATATTAATTATTTTTTGTTCATAAGTTACCTTGAGTTGTCACATTAATTCACCAAAAATGTTCTAGAATGCATAAAAGTCAATGTAATTTTATAAATAAAAATATTTTTTTAAAAATGTTAAATGTAATTATCTATATTGATAAGCTATCTACCTCAAAAAATATTAAATTTAATGTAAACATAGTTACCCAAAATAGTTTTCGTTTTTAAACAAATTTTAAAAAAACCTAAAACTTATTTGTTTAAATAAAAAATATTTTCTAGAAACGTATCGAAGAATATTCATTAAATTTGAAAAGGATAATTCGTCTATTCAAAAATATTGGTGATCTATATCATGTAGTTTTTATCATTTTTATAGCATCATTAATGCCACTTTATAATTTTGGAATTCTTCGCCAATATATCATTAATCTTTAATTTTACACAACACTTTTTCTTGTACAAGTCTTGTTATTTGTCAAGAACGTATGTCAGATTCACATTTTCAATATTGATTTCCATGTCTGTTCGTTCTTTTTTTTCTGAAAAAAATCCCTTTCAGAAACTTTTTTTCATCACTTACCATAGATTACGCCATCACTCCTTCTCTATTATTTGATTCAATCAAGCATTTATAACCATTAGCTAGATATATTTATATCATAACCTAGACATAAGCTTAATAGGTATACGAAACCCATTAAGTAATGGATATAGAATCACATTTACTTAATAGGTTTCACATATTGTTAGCGTAGAATAATAGTAAAAAAAAATAGCTATAAAATTTATTTTTGCATTATTATTATTTGAATTAGGAATGCTATAAATGAAATGAAATATTTTATGTTTATTTCGATCTAATCGACTTTGATCTAGGTAATTAATTCTTTGGCCTTTAATTCTTCCCCGTAAATTGTAAATAAAAATCTTAAGTAGGAAACTTCTAATAAAAATATTATTATTTTAATCAGAAATTCTATAAATGGAATGAAATATTTCGAGCTTATTTCGGTCTAGTTTACAAAACAGGACTTTGATCTGGGTAATTAACTCTCTGGCCTTCAATTTAATTGGGTAATTAACCTTTTGGCCTCGTAAATTATAAATAAAAATATTAGGTAGGAAAAACTTCTAATAAAAATATTATTCTAATAAAATATTATTATTTTATTATTTTAATCAAAAATTCTACAAATGGAATGAAATATTTCTAGGTTATTTCGGTCTACAAAACAGGACTTTGATCTCAGTAATTAACTCTCTGGCCTTCAATTCTTCCCCGTAAATTATGAATAAAAATATTAAGAAAGAAACTTCTAATAAAAATATTATTCTAATAAAATAGAAATTGGATCCAAGGGTCTAATTCCTAGTTAATATGTGAATGCTTGTAGAGGTTCGGAATCCAATTTAACAAGTAGAATCTGGCTGAATTAGCCCTAGTATGAGAAACGTGACCGTATGCAAATCAAACGAATCAAACTTATTTTGAAAGAAAATGCTATAGCTTCTCTCAAGAAGTTATATCGAAATTATATCTCATTGATATATGAAATCACAATAAGCAGTAGCGCGATAGAAGAATCACATTTCTTTTAACGTTTAAAATTAAATTATAAGTTCTTAACATTGATTTGTCATCACTGAAAAAAGGAAATTTCAGGATAAAATAAAATTTATATTTCAAACTCGAATAATTATACACGTTAGTGAAAGAAACATGTGACTTTTAGAAAGGTTTTTAGAGTCTCATCTCTTTAAGAAACACAAATATTTTTTTTTCTTATAATAAAATCTATCATTAAAAATATGCATCTACATAAAATAGCGCTTCTACTAGAGTTATCACATTATAAAGAGAATGTCAAAAGCATAATGTATGCCACAATTATATTCGAAATCTGATTTATGATAATTAATATGTAGAAAGTACTGAATATTTTTTTCAATAAATTTGATTCAAAAATATATCAACCACTAGATACAAAATAATTTTAAGAAAAATCATCAGATCACTTTCTTTTAAGAAACAAGTATAAAATATGAAACAAAGTAAGACTCGCAGAAAAGCAGATCAAGGAATAAATACAAAATCTCTTACAGCGTTTTTCTACAGCATTTGTTTTAATCAATCACATTCTGTCAGGAAAATGCGGTTCGTTTAAGCAAGAGCTGCAACATTTTGACAAGATAAGAGGAGCAAAAAGTTTTCTTTTTCTTTAAGTGGAATTTCATTTCCTCCCACAGGGGGCGCTATTTTTTTTATGGAACTGAAATGAATCATAAAAATCGTCTGTCTAGCTTCTTGAAAAATGTTATAAACATATTCGCTAACAATAAAGAACACATTTCTTTAAAAAAATCCTTAAAATTATTTTCATTGGCTAAGTTTAAACAAAAAGATAGATTCAGATTTTCTTAAATAAACTAAAAAAAATGTAATTTCCTATTTTTTATGATATATAATATTTTTTTTCATTTTAAAGAACAAAATATATTTTTCTATGCTCCACCAAATATCACACACTGCCCAAAGTAGTATAAAGTCAATAAAAGTTTTTTTAAAAAAAGAATAAATATTAAGGAAAATAAAAATTTTATTAATATATATTTTCTTTAAGGAAGAAAAAGGATTCTCTTTTGATTTAACCAAGTCTGAATACTTGGCATGTAAACATTTGCTTTTATGTTTTACGAAGAATTTTCCTTTCAAAACAATTGTTTTGACAATTTATATGCAAATATAAATATCTCTGCTATATAAATAATTTTTAAAATTACCATCTCCAGTCCTAAATTAAGTTATTCAAAAGTCTATATAAAAGTACATTTATATAGACTTTAGACTAGCTAAAAGTTTAATTTAGTACATTTTTCATTAGAAAAGAAATCATGATTTATTCATTCTTGTATTCATTAACATAATTCATGTGTAGAAGTATAAATAATAAAATAAGCACTGCAAAATGTTACATACAAGTGATTAGCATATTTAGATAGAAAACGAGTTCGAGTAGTTACAAATTAAAGTATTTTTTATTCCTTTTTCTATTATAGCTTTGATTATATTGTTAATACAAAGGAGTATATTTTAAAAAACTGAACATTCACCAATATTTCTAAGCTGTTAGAATTCAATCTCTACATTTTGTTGAAGTTAAGTAAATGAAAATTCAATCTTCCTATCAAGTTTGTTTAGATCAGTGTAGAATATTGCATAATTTTGGCTTATATTTATATCACTATAGAAAAAGAAAATGGCAGGAATTCTACTGGAAGAGTGAGAAATCGCTTAAATGAAAAACTTTCGATCAAAGCTATTATCATTTATTGAATCTGAAAAGGCATTTTTGTAGTTATTTGACATAAAATTCCTATATCAATAAGATGTATTTTAGAAAGCATCATCATAAATTTAAGTTATTGTATCTTTAACAATTCTCAAAAGGAACTTCCATTGAGTTTTCCTAATTAGCTTGAAGGTTTATTAGTTTCCTCAAACTTTCTCCACTAATCTTGAAAGCACAGGAGATTAAGGGAAAAATTCGCTAATTATAATTAAGTTTTGTGACATTACTATGAAAACCGCAAATTTTTAATATTTTGGTTTTTAAAAACGAGAGAAATTTATTTCGCGTATTTGGAACCTACTAGATATGCATTTATCATTAAAATTTTTGATTAAATTAATAAAAATTTTTGATTGATTAATTATTAACAGGCGTAATATCTAATCCAAATTAATAAGCAAATAATCACTTACCATATTCATTTTACAGGGATATTTTTATAAACCATCATTACATTGTATAGCTAGGATGAAATTGGAATTTGTATTGTTATGACTTAGGGAAAATAAAGCCCAGATTATATTGAGCTAAAGAAAATGTTCCAAAAACTTTCATTTTGAATGAAAATTAATATATTTGTAATTCTATTAAAATATAAACAGCTTTCAAAAGACTATAGTTTGAAGAATGGGTCGTCAATAATCAAATTTCATAAGTCATTCAGAAATTGAAGCTTGAAAATATGGATACTCACAGATTTTATATACTTGTTACCTCCTTCTTCACATCAACAAGAATTTTCAGCTGAGTATTGATTTAAGAAACAATTAAACGTAATATATATATACAGTACTCAAAAGTTGGATAATACTTGGTAATCACAAGGAGATTCGGAAACTCTTTTATTGTCTAAATAATATAAGATGGTAAAAGAGTTTTCTCACATCCCTTGTTAACAAACGCCTGGCTATATAAAAGCATCCTCAATGGAAATTTGATAATCAAAAGCTAAATTATCTTATCTAGGCAGAATAATTATTTTGGAATAAATGTCATTTCAATCTACGAGAAGCAACTCAAGTCCCCACCAGGTGAAGACAAAACTCATATACTTTAAATTGTCATAATGTCAGGACGATTTTAAATTCCCGCCTGCGAAGTGGGCAAAAATTTGGTTTATGAAAAATTTTATCATAGCTAGACAGATTTTTCCCAGATATTAATAACATTAATGACAGATGAAGATTCTTTACAAGAACTTAGCTCTTTGCAGTTTCTTTTATATTTTTCTTTAATTTGGGGATACATATATTATAAGTTGTAGAATGGTTTTTGAATCTCTTATATCTTCGTTGACCTGCGTTTAATTTTTTACACATGCAAACAATTTTCATCGTCCATCAAGGTATATTCTTCTCAATTTTTTATAAGGAATACATAATTAATCAGCGTGCGCAGTAATGTATGAAAATTACCGAAACAAGATTTTCGAGGGAGGAATCATTTGACAAATTCTGCAAAAGATTTACAAATTGTCAAGTGGAATTATGGTACTTGGTTGGTAAAGAAGATTAATTTGTAACATAGGAAATATAGACACTGTTCTTTCTTTCAAGATCAGACTGTTAGATTACTGTTGTTCAATTTAATATTTTATTAGATAAAAAAACAACAAATCTAACAGTAGTAATATCTAATAAACGTTGACTTAATGTTGATGTCAAGAGGTTGCATCACAAACTTTATTAATCACAAATAAGTGCAAAGTGTTAAAAAGTCTCTCAATTAAAGTCCTTTTGACAGTCAAATTTGACTGAACCACACAAAATGTGATTTTAGAATCCATACTTTTAATTAAGAAATGATGATTGATCTGTAGTTGAAAGATCATAGTCTATAATCCCCATGGTTCGACAAAATATAAAATGAAAAGTAGTTAAATGCTCCTAAAATTGAAGGTTAATGACAACCACATTGTGTTATGACTCGATCATTCCCCACTGACCCCATCATAATTATAATTCATACATTCGGATTATAATTATGTACTGCAATAATTTCTATGTAAAATTACCTAAACTAATTTTTACATGTGCTTCTAAAAAAACTCAAATTTGTTAGATTAAAGAACAATGATACAAAGATCAGAGAAATTATGAAAATTAAAGAAAAAATTACCAATGAAAAAATTAAATTTAAAAAAATTGAGAATACTTTGTTTAGTTTTATAATTTAAATTGAACTTTTGATTGGAAAATAAATATACAATTCCTCTAATTTATATTTGATGGTTAAAATATTGATTTTTTAAACTTTCGCTCAAAACTAATATGATATTATGTTGACATGGTGTGTGTGTGTGTGTGTGTGTGTGTGTGTGTGTGTGTGTGTGTGTG
>JAPDSC010114175.1:0-12927 GCA_026290005.1 Latrodectus geometricus
AAAAAAAATAAGCTACTATTTCTCTTGAAGTGAAAATTAGGGATTCTGTGCAGTTCAAATGCTGAGACCATGCTGTTTGAAGAGGAAAATCCAAAGTACGATCCAAATCATTGAGGAATAACAAATCTGGGTTGTTACTTACAAATTTTTAAATTTTTCTCATTGTCTATATTCCATTACTGATGAAAAATTTTCCGAAAAGTCAAACTCTCGATAAATGCTCAAATTACATGATATGTTCTTTTATATGAAATACTTGGGTGTCATGGGGTGTCAAATAATAATTAAAAAATAAAATGACATAAATTTCCCAACATTTTTGAAGGAGACTTTCTGGCATCTACAAGCAGCAAGGAAGAAAACGCGTCAATAAACTCAAACTTTTAGTAGATTTTTCTGGGATTTATTTTACAATCTCTTATCAAAATGTTTTATGAAAGTAATATCAAAAATACAACATGTAGAAAGATTTTTAATGTTTCTATTTTTGAAAAATTGACTGAACGGCTGCAAAGCTATACTTACATATGATGATTTTTTCTTCAGTGAGGTATATATTATATTATTTTAACATCAATAAAATGTTATATAATAGTTGTTCTATGATGGAATATTTCTGTGTAAGATAATTTCTTAATTTATAATATATATTTCGTTAATTTAAATAGCCTTATATTGATTTCTCAAAATGCAAAAGCATTTTTTTCATAAAATGTAAAATCCTGAATAAATAAATTGCTTAAATTCACTTATTCCTCAATAACGTTGTTACTATCTATAAATAATAGTAAAAAGAACAATATTTCAAAAATGAGACTAGATCATTGGTCATCAAACCGTGAGTCATTACATCAACGAGCGCATTGACCGCCAATACCCGGTAAGCCCTTGAACTACTTCCATATTTTCACAGAAACAACACGTAATCCATGTTCTGCAATTTTAAATCATCACAAACAAATCCCAGATTGATAACATTACGAAGTACAATGTCATTTATTCTTTTAGAGAATATTATAAATTTATGTGTATAAGCTGAATATCAAAATCATCTTTTATAAACATATAGTAATATTACATTTATGAAATATTTCATCATAATAAAAAAAAAAAAATTATAAAATGTTTTATTGTATGTATTTAAAAAATGCGAATCACTTGCACATTTGAATCATTCTTTCTTTACCAATATAATCATCATACTATATTCAGATAATTAAATTTGCATAAAACATATTTCGATGCATGTATAAAATTCCATTAATCAGAAAAGCTAAATGGCGGCAAAAGGAAGGGTTTTCGGGACAAAAATAGAAAACTACCTACCAAAAATTACTGACAATTAATAAATTATTCTTTCATAATTTTTGTTCATATTAAATATCTATTATTGTTGTTTATAAAATAATGAGAATAAAAAGTTACCCTTATGATCAGTGAATTTTGCAAATAAATTGTGTCCACAAATAATTGGATGTTATAAATTGTATATTTAACATTTTTTAATTAATATTTTTAAAGGTCATTAAATATGCGTTAGAGAATGGTAAGAAATGATTTGGTTTTAATTTAGTGGAATTTGTGCCAACTTCCCTGGTCTCAAAGTAATTCTCTCTCTCTCTCTGTGCGCGCGCGTGTGTTTGCGTCCGCTCGAATTCAATAATAATTAAAATTTAATCGACTGTATCAAGTGAACAATCGGTCCAAAATTCATTGGATAAATTAGCTTAATATTATTTTAATTTTTTTTGAATTAGAAAATGTATTCTTCTCCATGTACCTATTTTCATTTGAAAAATCCATGTCCATCAAATGCGCTGTTACGGTGTACTTTAACTGTACTAAATTACAGAAATTATTTACTTCCTAAAGATAACGTCCTTGGTCCAGAAAAGAGTTGCATGTCCTCGCAGCGATGCGCTATGAATGATCTGCTTCCATAACATCTAAACAAACAATAAATTAAAGTGCCGCGGAACCGTTCATTAACCTATCAACAGTAATTAAAGTGACGTTATCAATTTTAATCTAATGGGTCAGAGAACAAAGGAGTCGCTTCCGTCACAACAATATGCGTGATCTTCAGCCATTGATCTAGGGAAGGCTTTTTAGATTGATTAAGGAAACAAAGGACTCTTAATGCAGGTTGTTAATTCAAGGTCAAGTCCACTAAAATTAATTACACGAAGAAATAATTACTATCCTTTTCCATCTGCTCAAGTACGTGTAGCGCATTCAAAAAAATAGATTCAAGATTTGATTCAAGAAAATTGAAGATTTGTAATTAGAAATAAAAGTTTAAAGTAATTTATTTTCACCCAGGATACATAATCAGACGTATTGAGGACACTAGTAAATATTAACATTTTTACGATTCCTATGAAAAATAAAATGAAAATACAAAATACGATTTTTCCAACAAATTAAATTCATACTCTGAAAATATACGGGGATCACTTTCTTTATTATAATCTGAATATTATTTATTAAATTAAAACTGTAAGCAAGGAGATTTATTGTAATAAAATTCTATGCTATTTAAATCTAATATTTTCAATATTATATCATTGAAATAGTGATCTGAAAACAATATAATTCAAACATGGACTTTAATAGGATTTATTTAAATTAAGATAACTATAATACATAACAACTCTAATTTATTTTTAAACTTTAATGCAGATAAAAAAAATTTATATATATATATTTATTTATTTATTTATTTATTTATTTAGAAAACTTCTCAATGATGCATTGCTACAATATTGTGCAATATTAGGTACTTGCTCTACTTTGTGGTAAAGACAACTGTTTAATTAATTAAATATCAGATATCTACACACATCGACGAATGGATTAGAAACCCAAGAATAAAATTACCTTGAACTACTGTTTGCACGAACAAGAGCTTTTATTCATTTGAGCATCGAGTCTTCGTATTTTAGGAGTGCATTTAAGTCCAGAGAATACCAAGCTTTAGCTATATTTTTAGATCTTGTAAATTATTTGGAAAATGATAGTGTTGCCGGATATGTCTTTTCATCATATCCCACACATTTTCTATACAGCTTCTGAGATAATAAGGGATACTGTTGGCAGTAAGACTAACGTTCAGTGAACCAAATTTGAACACTTCTGGCACGATATATTGTTACATTATTGTTTATGAA
Organism: Latrodectus geometricus; assembly: GCA_026290005.1. NCBI lineage: Eukaryota > Metazoa > Arthropoda > Arachnida > Araneae > Theridiidae > Latrodectus > Latrodectus geometricus. Next base: position 3,171 of record JAPDSC010114175.1, read on the forward strand.
GTATCAATCACCATTAGAGTGAAAATGGAACATTGCAGAGAAAGGATACACTTGATCCTCAAATATATCCTGGTATCTCATGGCTTTTTGTTTACTTTGGAAGAATATAAAGGCATTACTTCATGCCAACAAAATAAATTCCTATATCATGATACTCCCACCAGACACTTGCACTGTGCTAGTAAGGCAAGATGGGTTCATAGCATTGTAGGAGTTCTCTCAAAATTCGACGCCTGTCATCAATGCTAGCATTCAGATAATGCACAATCCACATCATTAAAAAATTGCAACTTTTTCTCAGGTAAGCATTTAAATGAAAATTTCTAATTGATTAGTATGTTTGACACACATATATTCTAAATTTTATTAAATATTCGCAAAGCGTGAGTTCTATTGTTGTTATTTACAATTGATTTTCAAAAATAAATAATTATCATGACTTCTACAATATGCAAGGAAAAAGACAATGACAAAGATAATAATTTACGAGTTATTTTTGCATAAGTGACTAATTTCAAGAATATATGAAGATGCATAAAATTTTTTAATGCATAAGGGAGATATTCATTCAAATCAGAGACGTTGAAATGTTGGAACGTTTAATTACGTCATCTCAGAAACGTTGAATTACGCATCAGTAACTTTTTGTTATTTTACGAAAGGTGTATTGTGATTATCCATAAAGGAATAAAAACGTTAATAGAAAAGGATTGTGCTATTCAATTTTTAAAACTTCCTTTCTTGAGAAAATACTGACTTTTTTTTAAATTATATGCATTGCTTAGAAATGAGGGAAAATAAAGTAATTTATAGATGTCAAGTAGATGCCACATTTGATGACGTTTTAATCCGAGATATTGAGAAACAGTGAGAGGGAGAGGCTTTTCTCTTCCACCCCATATTTTATTTGATGAATTTATTTGCGGACACACCTGTCCATCGATCGCACGAAATGGAAACAATCACTCTACAGGTAGAATCAACTTTCACAGATGTCACTCTTTTTCGGACATTAACACCTGTGTTTAACCTGGTTAAATTAAATTTCCAGGATAAACAGGTCTGTTATGCCTATGACAGATGTACATAAAACTTCAGACTTCTCTAAAAAATTTTTAACCTATGATTTTATACTAATTTGATTCAATGATAACTATTAAAAAGTTTTATTTCTTATTATATACTATACAAAATGTAATGAAATCATTTTGAATCATTTGTTTATATATGTATATATATACATATATATATATATATATATATATGTGTGTGTGTAAAAAGCTAGAACTAGAATATATAGAGTTTAATTTAATAAATAAAGCTTAAAAAATATATCCAAATTAAAAACTAGTTTTATACAGCCATTGCGCTAATACTGTGTTAATAAATCCATTTGTCAATATGCATAATCGTTTGTACAGTGAAGAAAGCTGTACAAACTGTATGATGTCAGAGTCAGTAGTTTATATAATTTTTTCTTTTCTTAAAATGTCATTTACAACATGATGATAAAAAGCAAAAAAATGTTGTAAATGAAAACAAGATAGTAGTACTACGCTACATTTTAGTGTGCGTTGCATGTAACTATCAAAAATTATTATTTATATGCAGCAGTACTCAATAATAAGAAAGAAAGTTTAGAGTTTCAACCTTATCATTATAGAAAGGAAAAAAGTTGATTTTTGCTTCGTTTTCAAAGACCTGATAAAAAATGTGCTTAGGTTAAATTTTGGAATTCCTTCCTTAGCAGCAAATCAAGTATTACTGCCTGCTTAATTTAAGCAAACTATCATTAAGTTAAGATCTTCACTCACGTGGGAAAACTACCGTACAACATATATTAAACACGAAAATTTTGAAATTTTTCATTGAAAAAGATCTACCAAATATATAAAAAACCCCGTTACCTTCTATTATTTAAGACTTCATTAAATATAAAACTGTCTTGAGATTCTAAACGTAAATTTGATCCAATACCAAAAAGAGATCGTCAAAGAGGCATACAAAATAAATATCTCCAATAAACAATGAGATTAGAGTTCAACAAAAAAAAAATCAATTTTCAAGAAATTTCAATAACATTAACATAATACACATCAAATGAAACTTTATCAATCACGATACTTGACACATTTCATGTATTTGTTATCAGTTTATCGTTTACAAGAGAGTTCATAAATTTTCAAGTGTGAATTGATAAATGTTAATATTTGTAAAATGCTTAACGTGCTATATTCATCACAACTACATAAAATATTTTCGCAAATATGAATTTCCAAATTATAATCAAAATATTGTGTTATGAAAACTCAAATTTAGATTAAAATTTGTTTCTCTTTGAAGCAAGATGGGACACCAAATAGGCTGTTAAATGCTTACAAATAAGAGCATATTGCGCATTATTTTATTTCTTTTTAAAATAAACGTCAACATCTTCTGTTAAAATCCTTAAATTCCTAAACTACAACATACTTTTCTCTAATAAACTATAAATTTTAATGATTTATTTTTAATTTATACTTTTATGCCTCATAATGTAATTCAGTTTAAGGATTTATAAGGATTCATAACTTTTAAGGATTCATACTTTTAGATAGATTTGTTTCATGAATAAACGGTTATATCCGTAGGTTATAAGAGAGAAAACTCTGAAAAGTCACAAAATCCACCCTGAAAAAGTGCTTTCAAAAACTACAAATTAGATATCTATTTTCTTTCATTAATAGTACATCGGATAAAAGTTGGAAAATAAAAGTTGAACACTAAAGTGCCTAACAACATGAATGTAAGCAATAGCATAGTTCACAATTTTGAAAATTACTCGCTGTGATAAAGGCTTTATATTGTCAACAAAAAATAGCAGATTCGTTCTTATATTATTAAAAGTTCGTTATCTACATTGACTAACTACTATCATATAGAGTGAAAATTTAGAGAATAAATAAAACCACTAAAAAAGAAAGAGTTAGATACGTTTAATTTGAAAAGATCTATCAGTCTCCCAACGATATAAATATTTTATGATTCCTGTCTGCCAATCATAAAGTAGCTTCACAGATTACTCTTAAATACTGTAACAAAATTTGCATTTTAACTACATATTTTTAAAAAAGTGATCATCACTTTGTGAGCATTAATCTATCTTTTTGCTACCGAAAACAAAATCCACTGAGTATAGAACTTGCCAAGAATAGAGACTCTTTACAGCAGTTTCTGTGTATCTAACCCTACAGTATTTTGAAAATTATTTTAATAATTCTCCGTCACGCAATGTACTTTTATACAAGTATAAATATATAAAAATATTTTGAATAAATAATAGTTTTAAAAATTCTAGCTTTTCTTTTACCACGTTATTAACTTCTTCTTTTCTGACATCAGTAACAGAATATATTCTTTTCAAAACATTTAGAAAATAAACTTCTTTATTTTAGTATTTTGATAATTTATCTAATACAATTAAACGAGTTTATATTGCATGTATAAAATATTGTAAAATGAACATCATTGCTTGTTTACTAAAAAATCCTTAAAAATCGCATGATTAAAAATTATTTTAAAAAAAAAACCTTTTTTTCAGTTTTTTAGCAATTCATTGATATTTATTCAAAGTTTATAAGAGATCCAAAAATAAACTGTGTAGCAAAAAAGCTCTTTTGAATAAAAATAACTATATAATGTTTATAATATTTTTATTTGCTGTGAAAACATACCTCTACATAAGAGTGATTTTTATCTCTCTATGCACTTTCTTTTTTTTCTTTTCATAGCTAATCTGGATTTAGATTCATGGAAGAAAATAAAGAAGGAAAGAGAAATAATTGATATAAGCCGTATAAAGTACATCTTTAGCTATGAAAGAGATTCTATTCACTAAAAGAAATATGTGATGACATCTTCATTTGCTGTGAGGCAAATAAAAGAACAGTGATACAAAATATGGGGGTACCACCCGATTTTTTTAAAAAAATTATTACATGTGAAAAAAGATGCCTTGTTAAGAGATTCTTGTAAAAAAATTTGAAATTATTTATGACTTACAGCAAAGGGTTATTTTGTTATGTGTTGAGAAGTATTTTGACATGTAAAATAAAATACGATGTTCGTAAGAACTCGTCTGCTTTATTTCAAACCTATGTATATCGAATATTTTCAAAATGCATTTGCTGTGTTCTTAATGTAATGCTAATGTTATTTCAGAAAGTAAAATATCTTAATGTTCGAAAGATAAATCGATTTCTAATTGGTTATGTAAAAAATTATCACTGATTTCATTGTAATCCATTCATTTAAACATTTTTTCTTATATAATTAATTTTTAGTTATTTAACTAATTAAATTCCAATAAACTTTTTTAATATATTGTTTTTTAAAAAATTTAAAAATATAGTTTCTTATCATTACTTTGATATAGTTACTATTATTTTTTTGTCTTTGAATATATTTTATTTTATAAAAGTATATTTTTCCTATAATTAATAATTAATATTTAGAAAAAATGTAATATTTTGGAATCATCTTCAGAAATCTTATTCAATATATTTTTTAATTATTTAAAAAATGCATTATTTTCTTGAATTACGAATTTAAAATTATTACAAAAATTCTGTATTATTTAAAACGAAAATATTTAGTAAGAAAGTAAAATATATAAACCTGGAGAGACGATGTCAAATACTACATTCACATTATGATGTCAAATACTACATTCACACGTAGTATTTGACATCATAATTTAAATATTAAATTTGCTAAAAAAGCATCCGTTTGATGAATAAGGAACATTTAAAATTAAAATTTGCTTAATTATATAAAATAATATCTGTGCTCCATTAAATAAAATTTTATCATGCTCAAACAAATTTTTTTAAATTAACTAGTTCTTTTTCCATTGATTGTATTCTACCTAATTTTCAAGAAAAGATAAAAAATGAATAATATTTGATTTTGAGTACAAAAATTTTTTAATTTTTCTTAATTTTTTTGACTATTGATATAAAGTTAATATTTGTGTAAAGGAAAATTAATTTTTCTAATTTTTATAATAATATTATTACAAAAAATTAAACATCTTTTTCAAAGATATAAATAATAATAAAATGTAAATTAAACAAAATAATCAAAAACAAACAAAGCAAAAATGCAAATTTTCCTATTCATATTAACATTACATTTCTGGTATCATAAATTTCATGTTGGAGTTGAATATCAGTCTGAGTATTTTAAGTTCCTAAGGATATGATGATTCTCTTAATTGATTATTTGGAATTTTTCAATTTTATATTCCATAGCACATATCAGTGAACAACTATAGGGAAATTTAAAAAAAAATCATATTATTTTTACTTAAAAGTCAAAACTTAATTAACTAAAAAAATATCCGGCTAAGCAAACAAAAGATCTTATAATTATTCTTCACACTGCATTTTTTGATACTACGTAATGGAGAACTGAACAAATGAAAGCTATTGTAGGTCAGATGTACACCATTGCATTGTGTGTGACTTCAGGAAGTATTTTTTTAAATTCTGTTCAAAAATAATTTTCAACCGTTTATAAAATATAAGAATATCGACATAACTTTAAAATAAATAAAAATCATGTATTCAAAAGATATGAATAAAATTCAAAATTCAAATTATCAATTCAAGACTTCACAAAAATTATCAAATAATAAAAATAAAATTACTACCCCTTTTATGAAAACAAAATCTAGAATTTAATTATTTTCTATTCTATCAAGAAAAAGAAATAAATCTTTTTATCAATAAAATTGATTAATCAGATTGAATCATCAGTTTTACTGATAAAAAAATGCCTTTTATTCGTTCAAGAAAGTAAAATAATATGTATTAAATTCTATATTCTGTTAGGAAAAAAAATTCTTGCGAAATAGCGAACACTTTCCTTGGTATTTGTAGAATATTTTTCACAATAGTAAAATTTTTTAAAGAAATAATTTAAACATTCGAAACTTTTGTAAGTCAAATGAGTTGAAAACAATATTATTTCAAAACAATACATGAAAAAAAAGCTTTTAATTATTATTATTATTATTATTTTTATTTTATTTTATTTTTTTTTTTTTTTTTGCAAACTGAAAGTTAGAAATTTCACATATTAAAATAAAATATGTAAAAATCCCATATTTTATTTTAATATGTTATTAGATTTTAATGATTCAAATAAAAAATCCTATATTTTTAGAGAAATTAATTTGAGTCCGTCACATAAATATTTAATACGCCTGTAGTTAATCAACAAAGAGGCACATTCTTTTGAAACTTAATTTCCAAACTCATTATCATTTGGCAGACGATTCATCAAAAGTGAGCGAAAATATCTGGCAACACTAGCACAACTTTAACCTTTGCTCGATGTGACCTCTAGTGGCAGAATAAGAAGTGGTAACAAGCTAAGAAACACAAGAGTGTGTCATTAGATATCCTGAATGATTCGTCGATCGTTAATCACCACACGTCGTTTTTTTCCCCTCCTCTGTTAAAAAAAAAAAAGAGATGACATTTATTTCCTATATCTTTTTCCCAGCTATTTTTTTCCAATCACTTTTGTTACAAATATATGATTTAGACAGACAAATTAATGTTGCTGAATTCGATTATTAATTATTACTAGATTTTCAACTAGATAAGAGTTATTTTTAGCTCAGGGCTAAAAATATTTCTGATTTGCGGAACGGATGAAAGCGGAACTGCGGAAGCTATAAATAAAATTTCAAATAATTTTTAGAAAAGCACAGTTCAGATGACGTGATATCGTAATTCAATTATTTCAATACACCCATGTTTAATCTTCACAGTCAAGGTTTAACGCTACCTTCTGAAGCATAAAAACAGATTTACGTTTTAATAAGCAGGAAATATATTAAATTGTAAAGCAGCAGAGATCATCAACTTAATGCAATTTGATAGTCAAACTTATCTTTCAAAATTGATAAAATAAAAATATTTTCTTTCTTTTGCCCTTAGTTGAATCAGTCGTATTCTCAAAAAAAAAAGATAAATAAATAAATAAAATAATTACATTTATATAGACATTATAAAATCAAAGGCCAAAAATTGCTTTACATTTAATTTTTTTCAAACTTTGTGCAAATAATATAATTTAAAATGTGTAAATGCTTTGAAGTTTATTATTTTGATTTCATTTTGCCCAATAAATAAATTAATGAAAGAATATATTTTTATAATCAATAATTATTTTCCGTTATTCAAAGCTAATGATTATGAAAACCGTAAAGGAATTCCAAACGATGAAATACAATAGAATTCAATATTAAAAGAAAAAGTAATTATTAAAAACAATAAAAAAATCAGATGACAATGAGTTTCTTTATTTGCACTCTACTGCATTGATATCTATATTAGAATTGAAATACTATGATATTAAAATCATTGTCAAGATTGCTTTGGCTTATGAATGGCTTCAAATGGTGATTAATGTAGTATATTACTTTTAGAAAAGAATAAAAATTATTGAGATAAAATGTGTTAGGAAAGACTCTGCCCCTCATTAAGATCTCAATAAATACAACTTTTGGAAACTGGATTATAATATTTTTGTCCAATTTATGACAATTTTTAGATTAAAATTGCTACTATGGTTGCTGAAAAGGAAAGCAATACTAGGATTGAAAAGAAAAGTGATCGATGCTTTATCCAAACACGAACAATTGGTATCATAGGGTCCTTTAAGCAGTTCTAATATTTAATTTTTTTCCATTTTAATCCTACGCACGATTTAAGCATCTCTGCGATTAGCTGACGAGCACCCCATTAAAAGTGAGGATGAAGCATAAATTAAAATAAGTGTCCGTAGAATTGACTTTAAGAAACTTTAAAACAATGGAGCAATGCCTGAGGTGGTCACCATCCATATAACCCTGGAAGCACACAGAGCAAAAAGTCGAATCTTTGACTTCAATAAGATGTAAATGCATTTATAAACAGTCATGTTCAGTAAACAAACGAAAGTAAGCAGCTCCGATAGATCAAAGCTGGGAACTATGGTGATTCTACTACATATTAAATATAGCGATGGTGCATACATAGTTAAGTCGATCATTTTTTTCTAATCAATAGGAACCATGTAAATAAAAAAACGCCTATGTATAATATTCTATTCTAGCAATATTTGATGTTTTTTTTTAAATCATTAACGATGCTTATATCAGTGTTTTTGAATACACGTAAGTTAGTAATTTATAACTAAATTCAATTTTTATAGAAGATCGTTGTACAACATATTTAGTACAGTTCAAGTATTCTTTATAAGTTATTGATATGATTTTGTACAATTTACAAACGCTATTCTTGAAGATGCAGGTGATTAATACTCAGTCAAATTTCTGTAGTTTAGTTTATTTTCTTTTTGTGTAGTAGAGTGTAGCTCAGGGAAACGCCCAATGAGCTCCACTAGTCTAGCGTTCATAAAACTGTTAAATCGATAGTCTTTCATATTACATGTATACAGATTTATCAAAATATTTCTGTTTCTATTACAACATTTATTATAAATTTAAGGCCCAAAAAATTATTTTAATGAGTATTATGAAATTAGGAGAACTCATAGAAAAGTGGCGATGAATCAGAAACGAAGATGTGGAGGAACTTATTAGCTTGATAATATTAAATATGAAAGAACTTTTTTGCTTAATAATTTTTTTAAACATTTTTATGTAAAGTAAATTAATGAAAAGTAAGAATTTTGTAGTTGGTACTTATTTTTTAGCACATTTTAATGCACAGTGATACTGTGTGTACAAAGTAATCATTTCGGAATTCGGGGAAAAAATCAATAACAGACAGAAAATTTATTGCCAGGTGACTCGAATGCACCAGCACAAAGGGGAAAATATTAAACAAATGACCAAGACGAAGACAAAACTTTCCTAAATATCATTAAATTCGGTAGGAATAAATTCCATTTGTAAATATACAATCAACGAAAAATCAGATCATTACATGTTCGATCGTTACATGATTTCAAGAAGAAATAAGAGCGAATCTGGATTCACTCTCATTTCGTCAGAAGAAAATGCATTCAAGCATATCAATTTTAGACTTTTTGCCAAATATATCAGAAGACAAAACTTTAGTGAATCAAGTATTGCCATATATACTTGATTCATTTGAAGAAGGAAATTTGTCAAAAAACAATCTGAATTCAAATGTGGGTACTGAACCGTGTAGGGTTAGCCTCAGAAATTGGTTCCATCAGAGTCTAAAAGAATGGTAATCACCATCTTCAACACTTTGTGATTAAAAATGTGAATGTTTTTAAACTTTATATTTTTTTCTTTCTTCCGAAGAAAAAAATATTTCTGTCATAATATTTTTATAGATTTTCAAAAAAAGGAAGTTCATGTTCTTTAAACTTTAGTTTGAAAAGCACAACGAATTTTATAATTTATACTTTTCACTATCCATCTTTATAATTTCATTTCTTTTTATATCATAATTTGATTTTATATGATCTTTATAATTTTTTTCCTGTTTCTACATATTTTAAAATAGGAAAATATTCACGCGTCGCAAGAAGAAAACCAGAAAATTCGATATGCTCCAGAAAGCTTCTTCGCGACATGTATCTCTCATTGTTGAATAGTGGGCTCGAGCCCTGGATCTTCCAACCCTGGTATAGTGTAGGTCTAGGGTCCAACAGGAGGGCACTATAAACTTTAGAAATCATATTTGTTATCATATTTTTGATATTATCTCTCCAGAAATTTTTTCTC
>JAPDSC010114190.1:0-11854 GCA_026290005.1 Latrodectus geometricus
TTATTAATAGCTTCTTTTAAGGTACAAGGAATTTCTGAACATATTTGATTATTATCACATCTTACAACCAATAAATTAGTTTGCTTGGAAATGTGACAGAAAATAACTTTTTTCTTTAGATTAAGAACACCTTTTTCAATAGCTTGTTCCACTGATATCCAATTGGTATTAGCATTATCTTTAACATACGAATTTTTTGTCTCTATAAAGTTTCTCTGTACTGCTTCCTCTAATGTGCAAGAAAATTTTAAAGGAATTTTGTCTTTTACAAAATCTGCATAGTGACAATTGCGAATAAACTCATGGTCCATGATAACAAGCAATTTTTTTTCAATTGCTTGATGTAGAGTTATGTCATAAGCACCTTTTGAATTTCTTAATTTACCAGAATTTGAGTCTATTGTGCCATCATGGGTTGCTAATTTAATTGATTTTGAAGTGTCTGAAAAGTTATCATACACAATTAAGTTATTTTTAATCAACCCAGAATCCAATGCTTCTAGTAATGTTAAGTTCCTGTTAGATAAAGGATCAGTAAATGTACTAAATTCAGAGTTAAACAAGCCCATTTGTAAGGCAATTTCCAAATTAAGAGGTTTAATAAATGGAACAATAAAATTTTTATTAAATGCTTCAATCAATGATATTTTAGTTCCTTCTGTTTTTAAAATATAAAGTCCTTCAACATCATCAATTATTCCATGAGCGATTGCTTGCTCAAGTGATATTACTTTACCATCATTTGAACATACAAATGATAGTTTAGAAGAAATTAACATAGTTTTACATGCTGTTCTAAGGGTTATCAACAGATTATTCTTAGGGTGGACAAATTTTCCTTCTTTGGTAATCATTTTATATTTTAGAACATCAAACAATGTAAGCGGTTTTTCCGTGTCTAATAAATAACCTTTGCACATAGCAGTATCTAATGTGACATTATTAGAGCTCTGATCATCATAAAACATTCCTGTGGAACTATTAATTATTCCCACTTTAATAGTTTTAATTAAAGTAAAAAGTTTTTGAGAATTTTCATTCCAATAACAAGGAAGATTGCCATCTATAATTTTATAATTTAGACAGTCACGTAAAGTCAAGATTTCATCCTCAATTTTAAATTTTCCTGCATGACTATCATACTGCCCATTTCTTAAGGCTTGTTGTAGAGAAATCTGTGGTCTGCTTTCAACAAAATAGCCTAACTCAAATGCTACATCAAAAGTTAAGAATTTATCATTAATATTAAAAACAGAATATTGGGCATCTACTAAATTTCTTTGAATAGCATCAATAAGATCTGTAAATTCTCCAGAAATAGAATTCTTCACCTTAATAGAATTTGAATCTATAAAATTGGTTTCAATAGCATCTTTTAAAGATATTGTTTTTCTTTCAAAAGGATTATAGAAACAACTTTGTTTAGGTTGATAAATATTTGTTAAAACTGCATCTTTCATAGAAATATTTTTAAGTTCTAACAAATAATTCTTATCAAATGCATCTTTGAAGGATAATGAATGTGTTGGATCAATAACTACCAGACCTTGCATAAAATCAATTATATTTTCTTCTACAGCATTTTCAAACGAATAAATTTTGCCATTAAATCGATCACAATATACAGTAGTTGTAATATCAATGGAAGATTTCTTAATAGCGTCTTCAAGTGTGCACTTAATTTTAGAAATAGGATCAAAATAAGAATTTGATTCAGGCTCATAAAATATTTTATTTACGACTTCTAAAAGAGTAAGCTTTCTTTTATGTGGCAAAATAATTCCAATATCATAAGCATCATACAAATTTAACTTGCCAAAATCAGTCATAATGAAACCAGCATTTGAATTGATATCATTTACAATCTGTTTTGTAAGGGGTATTACAGTAAAGGAGTGTTTATCAAATATAGAATCTAAATCAGAATCTATAATTCGCTTATCTATCATCTCACTTAAAGACATTTCTTCAGTGGAGGAAATTGTGAATAAACCATTATTTGCATTGTATAATCTATTTTCCAATGCTTCTGATAAACTTAATGGAAATTTAGAATTAAGTATAAAACCTCTATTGTATGCTTCCAGTAAATTAATAGCATATATGTATTGATAAGTACCTGAAATATCATCGATAATTCCATAGTTTATTGAATCTAACAATTCAATATATCTTTGATTAATAGGATTTTTAATTTTAACATTAATGGGATTTATATAGTTGGATGAAATTGCTTGCTTTAATGTCATATTGCAACCAAATGCTGGGTTCAAAATGAGACCACTTTTTGGATCATAAAATTCTTGTGATATTGCTTCTATTAATGATAGTTGCATTTCTTTAGTCTTAATAAAACCTTGATTAAAAGCATCCTCAAAATTTAACCAGGAATTTTTCAAAGTATCCTTAATTTTTCCCGATTTTGAAACTATGCGTCTTCTTAATGCTTCTTCTAAAGAAATAAAATTCTCAACTTTGGAATCTTTAATTAAAGTTAAATTGCTATCAATAACCCCTCTTCTTACAGCCGATTCAATATTATCTTCATGTAGAGTGATTGGATCTAAAATGAAGCCAGTTTCATGATTAATTAAGCTTTTTCTAATTGCAGCTTCAAGAGAAATGGGCTTCCTTAATGGAACAATAAAACCCTTTTTAAAAGCTTCTGGAAAACTCAATTCTTGACATGTTACAGGATGGATAAAAATACCTTTTTCACAATCAATTAAAGAATCTATATTTAAATTATCTAAAGATATCAGCTCATTCTTTTGAGGGTTATATATTAAAACGGATGACTTTATAATACAGCCCATAAGAATAGCTTCATTCAGTGGAATTGTTCGATTAATATCATCAGTTCTTAATTCTAAAAGCTCCAAGTCTATTATGTGTCTTTCAATAGCTTCTTTCAGAGTCATTGGTTCAAGATTTTTTAAATTTACAAATTCTCTTTCTGGAATATAAACTATAAAACCTTTTTCAGCTGCTTGAAAACAAGACAAAGAAATTTTGTGTTTGTAATCAAAAACATCTCCAGTATTTTTCTCAATAAGAGACTTTGATATCGCCTCTTGTAATGAAAGGAAATTCAATGTTTCTTGATTTTTTACTTTACATTGTCTCAGTTCATGATATTGTTCAACTGCATCATTAAAATTAATAAACTTTTTTGTGTTGTATTTATCAATAAAAGTACCATCCGTTTCACTATAATAATCGCATGAAATAGCAATTGCTTTATTTAAAGGATTAGACTTATAATTATCTTTAATAGATTTAAATAAAACAGTTACACGAAAATCTGATTGAATTTCGATCAGTGCGTCATCTTTTATTAAATTTTCTGATAAAGCAACAGACAAGGAAATATGTTTGTTATTTTCATTTATAATATAATCTTCAGGATTAAAAGAATTGCAATTAATAAGATCACTTAAGATATAGATGCCTTCCAATGTTTGTTGGAGCGATTTTACCCCTATACTAGGTATTTCAGAAGTAATCAGAAGCAAACCAGACTCAACTGCATCTTCAATTGATATGAGTTCTGCAGTTTTAGGATGTGCTATAGTAAAACTAATTGGATCAATAAGATTTTGCTCAAAAGCTGTCCAGAGATAAATAGCATAATCTGATTTGTCTGCAAATGAATTCATGATCAAACCTAAATCAATTGCACTTAATACAGGAACAGACTTCCGAGTAATTGGGTGTATGTAATTATTGGTTTTAAGATCCACAAAGCCTTGACGAAGAGCAACAGGAAAGGAAACAGCTAATGGGGGAAGATTCATTTCAATAGAAGCTAATGGTTCAAAAATATTTTGATTTACAGCTTCTAACATGCTTAGTTTTCCATCATATGTCTTTACTTCTCCATTTGATCCATTAACAACACCAATTTCAATTGCATTTTCTAAAGTGAGATTCTTACCAGTTGCAGGCTCAGTTAATTCAGATAAAGGATTAATTATTTCACATACAATAGCCTCTTGAATGGATAAATGTTCTCCATGTTCTGGATGGACAATTTTCTGTTGCAGTGGCTCAACAAGACCTTGATTTACGGCTTCAGGGATGCTTAGAGAACGACCAATAGGTATAATAAACTGCCCACTTTCAAGATCTAATATTCCATCATTCATGGCTTGTCTTATATTTAAAGTTTCATTATTACGGGGATTTTTTATTGTACCTTCATTACCATTTATATAACTTAGATTAACAGCTTCTTCAAGAGATAAAGATTGTCCATCTGGTCCAACTAAGGATTCTATATGTTTTAAAGTGTCAGCAGTTTTCTTATCAGTTATACCTCTTTCAGCAGCATAATTAGCAGAAACTTTTTTCTTTTTAACCTTTTTAAGCATTACAGCTTTAACAGGGTCAGCTAGCTGAGCTTTGCCAATAGTAACTTCAAATCTAGGAACTGAATATTGTCCTTTAGACGACTTTCTCACATTTTCTTCTTCAGTCAGATCAAAATTACTACCATTTTCCATTTCTACATTTGCTACTGATGAATTATTTTTAATTAATACTTGGTTATTATGAATATCTACATCCATAGGAACTATTTGCGTACAATTTATATTAATGGGTATGTGTGACATATGTTCAATAGATTCAATAGCATTTATTTTATTGCTATTTGTAATATCAGGAACTTTTCTTAATTCAAAGTTCATAGTAAATTCAGAAAACCCAATAGGAACAATTGTTTTTTCAATAGCTGCTTTATTTAATGAAATATTACTTGAGCACTCGATTGCATTATCACATAATTCGCTCTTCAAAACAGGTGAACTTTCATTGTTTTTTAGATTAACTGTATTGGTTTCTTGGTCAGCTAGATTACATTTAACATTTATACCAACATCAGTTGTTTCAGTTTTAGTTTCAGAATAGATTTTATTGAAAAGAATACTTTGCTCTGTAGAGTTAAAATAATGAAATACATCATTTCTTTCACCAACATTATCAGCAAATATAATTATATTTTTTTCTAAAGCTTCTTTTATGCCTACTTCTTTACCATTCACAAAACAGGATCCTGTAGCTGTAAGTATTCCTTCATTGAGAGCAATATCAAGACTTAGCATCTTATTACTAAAATGATCAACAATAAAAGCTGAACATGGATCAATTAGCCCTTTATTAATTGCCTCTTGTATAGTCAAATTCTCATTAGAACTTGTATGTAAATATCCTGTTTCAAGATTAAATACTTTCTCAGTTATTAATTGTTTCAAAGGTTTGTGGTCTGAAGATTTAAAATTTTCATTTATGGATTTCTTATAAATATTTATACATGAATCCATAGATTGAAAATCAGAATTAATTTCATTTCCAGTTTGGAATAATCCTTGAGGTAAATTGTTCACATCATTAAACTTATTATTGGATGAGAAATTAGATCTGCAAGTGGATGAGTAAATATCATTTGTTTTTAAATCATATTCAATACTACATTTTGATTCAATATTATTTGTATTATCATTAGCAACTTCAGAACTTTCTGGGTTCATAGAAGAGGAAGTATTAAATTTTATATTGTTTTTAAATATAGTCATTTCTGACTGTTTGATGTGCGCTTCTGCAGTTGGAAGAATGCTTAAATAACCTCTACTGATTGCTTCTTCAATTTTCATGATATTACCAGTTGTGGGATCAGTAAATGTATGTAATTTTTCATCAATAAGACCACGTTGATAAGCTTCATCAAAAGTCATTTTCAAATCTGTACTGAAACTGTGATTAGCCACAGTAACATATCTTGTGGTTGTTTTTGTAATAGATGTCAATGTCACTGTAATATTAAGTAATGATTTAAGAGTTATGGCTCCATCTTCACTAATAATGCTTTGTTCAACAGCTTCCATCAATCTTAAAGATCGTTTGGATATAGGATCCAGTAAATATCCAGTAAATGGATCCAATCTTTTTTCTAAAACACAATCCAAGAGAGTAAGTTCTTCGCCCATATCATTTTGTACCCCTATTGGTTTTATTAGCATTTCATACACTTCAGGTATAACTAACTTACAATTAATGCCTTCAGTCATTGTCATTGGACAGCAAGTATTAAGGTCCATTATGCAGCCAGTTTCTTTATCTATAATTCCTTTTTGTACACCAATATTAAAGCTAACATATTCATTAGCTTTAGTATCTCTAAAACCTTCAATATCAAATATCATTCTTCGATCAACTGATGCAAGATAGCCTCGGTTTGCTGCTTGAGAGATATTCAAAACTTCATTAGATTTTTTATCTAAAATTTTACAGTCTGGAGTAATTATACCCAACACTAAAGCTTCTGCTAAAGTTAATACTTTATCTTCATTTGGACATAAAATACACTTGATATCTAGATTTATTATACCAATTACTGTAGCTCTGATGAGAGATATTTTTGTGGAGTTGAAAATATTCACAACATTACCCTCATTATCAATAAGCCCCTTCTCAAAAGCATGTTTCAGTGTCAATGAAGGCATAATGAAATTTTGGTTTTTTGCATCTTTCAATGATAAACTTTCACTTGTTTGAGGGTGACAGTAGGAACCAGATGAGGAATCTATTAGTTTATCACTTAAAGCTTCTGGTAAACTGACAATGCTACCAATGCTAGGATCCACAACCTCTCTGAGGCGTTTTGATAAAATACCATGAAACAAAGCTTGGTCAATTGTATACAATTTACCAGAATCAGGATCAATAACTTTACCACTCTTATCAATCAAATCTTTAGAAATTGCTTCTTCCAAAGATAAGGCATCTTCAATAATTGGACTAGCAGTATATAAATAACCTAAAGAATATGCTTCAGGTATTGACATAATAGATCCAGTTTGTGGGCTTGTGAACATTCCTGAGTCAGGGTCTAAATATCCTTTGATAACTGCCTCAGAAATAGTGAAACGACTGCAAAATAAAATATTGTTTTCAATCAAATGTAAAATTTGATTTTTATCGACAATTTGAAGTTCGACAGCTTTTTCTACAGATATATCATTTCCACTCTTTGGATTAATAAAGCTTCCTGTAATTGGGTTGAAAAGCTTTCTTTGGATAGATTCTAAGATAGTAACTTCTTCTTTTTGGTTTGGATCATTGATTCCGTAATACTGTAAAATAACACTCAGAAATTGTTTATCGATAAAGGCTTTGGTTTCAGCTTCCTCTAGTGTATATTCTTTTTTGGTTAAATGATCATAAAATTTGAGTGTGTTAACATTGATAACTTTTCTGAGCACTGCATCAATGAAACTAATTTTAGTCTTTAGTTCAGGATCAGTAATGGTTTTTTCTTCAAATACTGTCTTTATGAATGAATTACTAACACTTGACCGTCTACTGCTTTTGACTTCTTCAAAAGATAAAGTAGTCCCAGATAAATGCATTAAAGGATCTTTTTGTGTATATTGGTTGTCAACATTAATGTCAATAACTGTGGTAAATAATCCACTAGTGGGAGTGTTACATGTGTTTTGTGTCATTTTATTCATATTTTGCTCCTTGGTGCTATTATGTTGTTCTGTTTGATATGTTGTGTCGTGTAAGTTTGAAAAAGTGTTAAAATATGAGTGGTTTGTGATATTGGAAGTGTAAGAAGAAGGAACTTGTTCCAAGATGAGTTCTGTGCAATATGTCTTCAGAATGATGGGAGTGGCTTGAATGACGGTAGGTACAGAAAACTGTGAGAAAGAGGAAAATGAGGAAAACAGAAACAAATCAGAAACCCATAAAAGTACATGCTTAAAATAATAAAGAGAAACCAAGAAAACTTAAACTACTACATGAGAAAATAAAAGATTTAAACTAAAAAATACATGATATTTTAATCTTAACTAAAATGAGCAAACTAAAAATGCTTAATATACAAAACTTTTTTTTTTTTCCTTTTTCTTTTGCTAAATAGTAAGAAGTTTACTTTAATAAGAAAAGCTAAATAATATTTATTTAGTTCTGCACAAAAATAGAAAGTTTAAAGGAAAGGATTCAAAGATAAATAATTTTAAATATCTATGTCTGAAATGCAAAATGTAAATTGTTGTAATAAAATTTGTATACATGTATATTTACATTTTTAATATTATTAACCATATATTTAATGTAACTTAAATATATCGATGCATTATGTAAATATATCAGTAACAAAAAAACTGTTTACTTTGAGTACATAAGCAACTTATTGTAGGTACATTTGAATAAAATATATTTTGTAAGCAAAATGTTAAATAATTTTAAACAAAAACATTTATCAAAGAAAGATTAATCAAGTGAATCTGAAAGTACAGCATGCAATAATTACCATAGTGAAAATATGAAACATAAATGTGTACGCTGTTTGGTACAAAAAAGGCTATTATAAAATATGTCTCCTTAAAATTTTAATATAAATGAAGTAAGAACAAAGAAAATTTATTTTTTACCAGGGAATTTCATACTGATTCAAATATAGAAATAGAGTATTTACAAATAAAATCTGTTTAATGAATATTTTATAACACATAATCTAATTTCAACATTTGTGTTACACCTATTAAATAAAGTACATTCATTCTAGATCAAAATTTTCCTAAAATGCTTTAACAAGTAGTTTTATGAATAAAAATTCTCAAATGTATAAAAATTTTAATAGCATTACTTTATCATAAATTAAACAATTTTAAGTAATGCTAAAATAATTTTTTTATACAATTTCATAGAGAGGAATAAGAAAAACACTTGAATTTCAACACTGCACAATCATTCCAATGATTATAAATGGATTAATATTTTCACTACCCTTATATGTTTCTTCCCGCCTTACAAAAATCCTATCAACAATCAAAAGGTATGAATGTCATCATAAACAAAAAATAAAAGATCTGAAGAAAAATTTACATCAATTATTTAAAATATAGGAGATATCAAAGAAATCACAATTAGTGTATTTTCCTATATATAATCTGCAGCAATTTTTCGTGGCGATAGTCAACTATACTGCTGATATGAATAAAGCACACAATATGATTAAAAATATAAACTGTACAGAAAAAAATATTTATTATGAAAAATAGCTGTTTGGATTCACCACAATGCAAAGTGCGATAAACTGAGATGAAGGCATGAAACTGAGAAAAAGTGATAATCCCACGAAGATTATAGCAAAATTTATAGATTTTTAGTTTCTAATAATTTTTAAAATGAGGTTAAACATATTTTAAAAATAAAATATATTTGTTTCATTAATAATTAAATTAAAGAAATGGTTTATATTCGAATTGCATATTGGATACATTTTCCTTTTGTATAGCACATTACATTAACACATTACATTCTCACTTTACATTAACATGTTTGTCACCATTATTTTTTATTTGCCTTAGCTGTAGCTTTTAATTTAAAATCTGCTGTGTAACTAAATATTTTCACATTTATATGACAGTATGACAGTTTGGATATTTTCAGTGCAAAATAGAACACATTAAGACAAAATATGAAATGATGTTTACGAATAGCAACTGAAATATCTTTCTGATTAACTGAATTCATTCTTGAACATAACTGGACAAAGCTAGCTATAGCTTAAATAAATCAGCCGTGTTGCTGTACCATCTGTTATTTATTTTATACAATGTAAACTTCATGTCTCTCAAAATTTTCTTGTAAACTTTTCTGATAGAGACTCTTAATCAAATAATCAGTGGTGGTGTATAATATGCACAGCAAAATTCGAAACTTTTTAAATATATAATGCGCAGATTATATACAGGAAAATATGGTACTATGTTTTTCAATAAAAGAATGAATAACACCATTTATGTACATTATATACATAAGAATAAAATCTTAAAACTATAAGTTAAGTTAGAATTAAACTTCAAAAAAATTTGTCTGTAAATAGTAAAATGATATATAATAAAATGCTATAAGATTCATTAAACTAGATCTTTAATTTAAAATATTTTTAATTAGCATAGTAATTTTTATTAACAAATTGCACATAATACATATAAAGTGGGAAAACAACCCTTAAATAATCAGATATATTACCTAAAGTGAATATATCTGAACTTGGAGCAGATGGTGATATAAAAATTCTGATTAGAAAACAGATGCATAAGTGGAAAACATGCACAAAAAAAAAAATAAATAAAATAAATCTTTGATACTTGATGACATCAAGGTAAAAATAATCAAGGTAAGTTAAATAACTTATTGCTTCAAAACTGTATAGACCCTTAGCAATACTCATGTCTTTTGCTAAGATCATTTCAATAAAGAATTTATTATCAGTTAAATGGTAACTAAAAAATGTACTTATTTAAGTAGTAAAATTACCTTTTGGCCTTCTTGACTAGAAACTAAACTTTTCAATTCATTCAACCTCTGTAATAAAGAATTCACCAAATCTGTATATTCTTTGTTTAATTCATCTACTTCTTGACTAACGGTTTCAGTTCCTGATACTAACTTAGCTCGCTTGGATTCCGATGCAGCAGGGTTATCTTCAAGGCTCTCTTGATATTGCTTCAGGAGCAGGTCATACATCTACATAGAGGATATATATCATACGCACAAACGCAGGCCCATAGAAAAGATTGAATAAGGGCAGGGAGTCTTGTATATGGAAATGTACGCTTCACATAAAGAAAATTTTACAGTTCCCAAAATTGGAAAATGTACTTTGTACTATTGATCAAATGAAAATTGTGATATAAATTGAAATATTAATTATTATTGGATGATAAGAGAAATTAGTAATTAAAATTTATCATGTAAAAAATTATATTTTCTTCTCTACAGATTGAATAAATAAAGAATTTCCATTAAATCAGTATTCAAAACATCTGCTTTATTTTAAATGGACATTTTAATCTCATTATTTACAAGACAATTTTCATTTTTAAATCTCTCGCTGATATACATTACATTCACCACTTACTGATTTTTTATTTGTTTTTTTGAAAGGTACTATTGAAAGTACTTATAACTAAAATCCTAATCACGAGTATCTTTCTAAACAATGCATGTCAAAAATATTTGCTTAATTATTCATCCCATTATTCCAAATACAATTCGTTAAAAAGATGTTTTGATATTCTTAATTTAATCATTTATTGAAAAATATGCCGCCCAACCTGTCTAGTGGTTAGCATATCTGACTACAGATGGGTGGGACCTGGGTTCAAATCCTGGCTTGGGCATGGATGTACTTTCTCTTTCTTGTCTTTGTCCTTTCTTTGTGTGTATTCACACACAAAGAAAGGAGAAAGAAAGCCTATAAACGGGTACCTATAAACGGGTACCTATGGCATGTGTGTACTGAGGAAGTCGGACTCCACACCAAATATGGTTCAGTTGAAAAAGTGGAGCAGCGCACCCCATATTGCCAGCCTGGCTGGCACACGACAACAACAACATTGAAAAATATAATATACATAAATAGCATTTCCATACTGTGATTTCAAATCAAAATCAAAGTTTTTGATTAATTATTTTCTTTAAGACTGAAGCAATGAGATTTAAATTTTGATAAGAAATCCCAATTTTATAAATCTATAATCATCTTTACTTTTTCTATTTTTATGATTTCATTGAATATTTACAACAAAGTAGGAAATTATTAGCATTAAATATTATCCAAAAAAAGAAATCTTTTAGCAATTTGGCAATGCTGGAGTATAATTCCTGACAAGATTTAAAATTTTCTTATATTCATTTCAAATGATATAAATTAAAAATACAAAAACATGTTATCATTTATTATGGATACAAACCTACAATTACTATTTCACAAATATTCATTGCCGTACAAATCTAATATCAAAATTTATAATCCATTATAAAAATCTGTATT
>JAPDSC010114191.1:861-5861 GCA_026290005.1 Latrodectus geometricus
GAATGGAAATATTCCATGATTTAAACATTTTATTTCATAATATTTATATTCAAATACATTTTTTTGCTGCATTTTTTGAAATCTGCAATATGTAAACAAACCTTAAAAAACATTTAAATTAGCTTAATATGGAATTTGAGGAACTAAAGAATAGAAATATTTCAAATATTCCACGACTTAAACATTTTATTCCATAATATTTATTTTGAAATAAACTTTAATTCCTGATTTTTTGAAATCTGCAATTTGTAAACAAACCTTAAAAAACATACAAATTAGCTTAATATTGAATATGAGGAACTAACGAACGGAAATTTTTCAAAGCAAAAGGTAATTGATTAAAATTGATTTTAAAACACGTTGAAGCAATTTTCGTGAATATATTTTAATAAATTCTAATTTACTGTATTTTGTTTGGACTTAGTCTCCAGAAGCGAAAATCGAGCTGAAAATTTCAAAGTCCAAACACGCGAGTGGGGTATCGTAACCATCACGGCATCGCGAGACCCGATTTTACGTCGACGAAAAAGTCTCTCGGCGGCACTTCGCTGGCGGTAGGGCTGTCGGTGGGAGTGCGGCATTTTTTCGCCCTCGCCGTCAACCGCGCGATGCTCTTGACGATGGTGCTATAGTCCGCCGCCTTATATGTAGGGCAGTGTGGTCG
Organism: Latrodectus geometricus; assembly: GCA_026290005.1. NCBI lineage: Eukaryota > Metazoa > Arthropoda > Arachnida > Araneae > Theridiidae > Latrodectus > Latrodectus geometricus. The sequence goes on from JAPDSC010114191.1 coordinate 1,526, forward strand.
TGAAGTGACTCGAGAAGAAGTGTGAGGGCTGGCTACCCTCTCGCACAGAGACCTCGAGGAGATGCTTTAGGGGTGACCGCCGAGTTCTTCGGCGTGTTTATTTCCGAAAAGTGTCTCGACTTGCGATCGCATTACTACCGGTCTCTCGCACATAGAGACGGTGGCTGTCCGTCAACAGGCGTTCCGGATAAGTTATTTCTGGTTCGCCGAAACTTCCCAGACTTTCTCGACATGTCTGCGAGTAGCACGGCCATCGTGTCGTTGCTGCGCCATGCAGAACGGTAATTAATGAATACTGTGGGTTTTCTGCCCCTGTGCCCAACGCACTGATTTCACTCGATGACGGAGCACGCTCGCCCCGCGGCGCTGATGCCGATGGGGACGTCGTGAGATCAGAACTGACTAGCGAAAGCACTGTTGACGGAGAGTTCCGAAGGAAACTGAACGAGGATCCCGCCGTTGTTGCGGGTGTCCGTGGTCGCCGCACTTGCGACCGCACTTTCTCTCGGATTCGAAGTTGCGTGCGATTTCGAACGTTAATTAACGTGAAAGTAACCTGGTTGATCCTGCCAGTAGTCATATGCTTGTCTCAAAGATTAAGCCATGCATGTCTAAGTACATGCCGTATTAAGGCGAAACCGCGAATGGCTCATTAAATCAGTTATGGTTCCTTGGATCGTACCTTACTACTTGGATAACTGTGGCAATTCTAGAGCTAATACATGCAGCAGAGCTCCGACCTTCGGGGACGAGCGCTTTTATTAGACCAAAACCAATCGGACCTCGGTCCGTCATGTGTGGTGACTCTGAATAACTTTGGGCTGATCGCACGGACTCGCTCCGGCGACGTATCTTTCAAGTGTCTGCCTTATCAACTGTCGATGGTATGTTACGCGCCTACCATGGTCGTAACGGGTAACGGGGAATCAGGGTTCGATTCCGGAGAGGGAGCCTGAGAAACGGCTACCACATCCAAGGAAGGCAGCAGGCGCGCAAATTACCCACTCCCAGAACGGGGAGGTAGTGACGGAAAATAACAATACGGGACTCTTTTGAGACCCCGTAATTGGAATGAGTACACTCTAAATCCTTTAACGAGGATCCATTGGAAGGCAAGCCAGGTGCCAGCAGCTGCGGTAATACCTGCTCCAATAGCGTATATTAAAGTTGTTGCGTTTAAAAAGCTCGTAGTTGGATCTCAGTTGCAGAGGGACGGTCCATCTACCGGTGGTCACTGTCTTTTCTGAACGTTACAGCCGGTTTCTCTTGATGATCTTCACCGGTTGTCTTGGGTGACCGGCAAGTTTACTTTGAAAAAATTAGAGTGCTCAAAGCATGCGTGACGCATGAATAATGGTGCATGGAATAATGGAATAGGACCTCGGTTCTATTTTGTTGGTTTACGGAAAACGAGGTAATGATTAAGAGGGACAGCCGGGGGCATTCGTACTGCGACGCTAGAGGTGAAATTCTTGGACCGTCGCAAGACGAACTACTGCGAAAGCATTTGCCAAGAATGTTTCCATTAATCAAGAACGAAAGTTAGAGGTTCGAAGGCGATCAGATACCGCCCTAGTTCTAACCATAAACGATGCCAGCCAGCGATCCGGCTGTGTTCCTCAAATGACACGCCGGGCAGCTTCCGGGAAACCAAAGCTTTTGGGTTCCGGGGGAAGTATGGTTGCAAAGCTGAAACTTAAAGGAATTGACGGAAGGGCACACCAGAAATGGAGCCTGCGGCTTAATTTGACTCAACACGGGATAGCCTACCTGGCCCGGACACAGGAAGGATTGACAGATTAAGAGCTCTTTCTTGATTCTGTGGGTTGTGGTGCATGGTCGTTCTTAGTTGGTGGAGCGATTTGTCTGGTTTATTCCGATAACGAACGAGACTCTAGCCTACTAAATAGACGCTTCCGATCCTTGTAGTCGGACGTTCTTCTTAGAGGGACAAGCGGTGTTTAGCCGCACGAGACAGAGCAATAACAGGTCTGTAATGCCCATAGATGTTCGGGGCTGCACGCGCGCTACAATGAAGGAATCAGCGTGTGTTTTCCCTGTCCGACAGGACTGGGTAACCCGTTGAAACTCCTTCGTGCTGGGGATAGGGATTTGTAATTGTCTCCCTTGAACCAGGAATTCCCCGTAAGCGTTTGTCATAAGCAAGCGTTGATTACGTCCCTGCCCTTTGTGCACACCGCCCGTCGCTATTACCGATTGAATGATTTAGTGAGGTCTTCGGACTGGCGCTCGGATTGGCCCTCGGGTCGAGCCGAGTGCCGGAAAGATGACCAAACTTGATCATTTAGAGGAAATAAAAGTCGTAACAAGGTCTCCGTAGGTGAACCTGCGGAGGGATCATTACCGACGGTTGTCCGCAGATGGCAACGTCAAACCGACTTGAACCCGGACGGTTTATCCCGTCCGCCGAAGGCTCGCTGGCGTTCCGCTCACGGGACGCGAAGCTTGCTATCGAACGCAAAGCGTCTTGGTACCTCATGGGTGTGCCTGTTTCCCGGCCGATCACGACGGCAGGAGGGAGGTTCCGACTCTATTGTCGGGGCTAGGCTTGAAGAGGGAGCTGCACTGGCTTCTCCGCCCCGTTGGTGCCTTGACCCGGTGGGTCTCTTCGAGCTGTGAGTCCCGGGGACTCCTGGCGCGACGTTCAATGGTCGTGCCTGCTCGGGAGTGCCTTTCCGTGAATGATGACAATCCCCGGAAAGTTTCCCTGTAGGGAAGCGTCCTGAACATAAACTAGAACGCAATAAGGCTTCCGTGAGGTTGCCGACTAAAATGACAACTCTGAGCAGTGGATCACTCGGCTCACGGGTCGATGAAGAACGCAGCCAGCTGCGAGACTTGGTGTGAATTGCAGGACACATTGAGCACTGATTTTTCGAACGCGCATTGCGGCCTCGGGTATTCCCCGGGGCCTCGCCTGTCTGAGGGTCGGATGAGACTTACACAGGAGGAGTGTTCCTCCAATTGGCTGCACCGGATGGTTTCGACTATCCGCCTGCCTAAGGTCTTGATCCGCGATCCCCCTGGCCGAGAAGCGTCGCTCCGCCTGACAATTTCGGTCCGGCAAAGAGGGAGAACGACTGATCGTCTCCCCGCGACTGGACTGGGAGCTGATGACGCAGAGAGAATGCCAGACGAAAGGGGAAGTCGGATCGTCCGCTTGGGTGCTTTCGTGCTAATGCGTGGCTACGTTCCATAATTGCACACAGTGCATAGAACGCCGGCTCAACGCAGCGAAAGGTCACGACTGATATCTTTATCTGTCGACCTCAGATCAGACGAGATGACCCGCTGAATTTAAGCATATAAATAAGCGGAGGAAAAGAAACCAACAGGGATTCCCTGAGTAACGGCGAGCGAAAAGGGAAGAGCCCAGCGCCGAATCCCGAGGTCTCTGGCCTCCGGGAAATGTGGCGTTTAGGAGTGAGCGTGCCGGAGGTGGAACTGGCGGCAAGTCCCCCTGACCGGGGCATTGACCCAGAGTGGGTGCGAGGCCCATAGTCGCCGGGTCTCCTCCGGATGCGATCTCCTTGGAGTCGGGTTGCTTGGGAGTGCAGCCCTAATCGGGTGGTAAACTCCACCTAAGGCTAAATACGGCCGTGAGACCGATAGCAAACAAGTACCGTGAGGGAAAGTTGCAAAGAACTTTGAAGAGAGAGTTCAAGAGTACGTGAAACTGCTCAGAGGTAAACGGGTGGGCCCTCGAAATCCTGTGGCGGGAGGATTCAGTCGGAAGGTCGAGGCGTGCGTTTGGCGATATTCACAGGGTTCTGTCACTGGACCGCATCGCCTGCACGTACTCCGGTCGGTACGACGCATTTGTTTCCCGTCCGATGGACGCCGCAACCGGTTGGGAGACGGCCTGAAGGGCGGATAATGGCAGGTGGCCGGTGGTTTTCCCCTCGGGGTGCCGTCGGTGTCTAGCCGTTCCGTCAGTGGCTCGTAACCCGACCGTGGTGTCGCGAAGCCCCTCACATGGGCTTCACCGTCTCCTCCACAAGGATGCGGACAGATACGGCAGCGGTTCTTCATTCATCGCGCGCACAGGCTCACCCTGTGGCGTGGCGAGGAGGAGTTCCGGATGGTCGTGTCCGATCCGTTGGAGGCTGGCGGTTAGCGGCGAGTAGATCGGTCACCCACCCGACCCGTCTTGAAACACGGACCAAGGAGTCTAACATGTGTGCGAGTCAATGGGTCTCGAATAAGCCCAGAGGCGCAATGAAAGCAAAGGCCGGACATGACGCCGGCTGTGTTGGGATCGCTCCACCTACGAGTGGGGGGCGCACCAACGACCCGTCCTGTCCGATTTATCGGT
>JAPDSC010114191.1:8361-21268 GCA_026290005.1 Latrodectus geometricus
CTGCAACGATATCGTTCGCACCTTGCGCGTCGTTGGGCGACTTTAGCCGGGCTGTACATCTGCCTCTGACGGGGCAGACTAGCCTGGCGACGAGGCCTCTTCGATTTGGAGCATTCTAGGGGACGTTGAGAACGGCGTCTCCGGCTCTGGGTCCAAACCCTCTGGGTGTGATGCGTAGGTGCCAAATCGTCCGTAGACGACCTAGGTACTAGTCTGGGTGTTGTACGTAGTAGAGCAGCCACCATACTGCGATCTATTGAGGCTCGTCCTCTGACTGGAAGATTTGTTTTTTATAGGTTTCAGTTGATCGCGTGTGCTAATGGACTTTGTCTTTTTTTCGAGAGTATGGTTTGATCGCGTGTGCTTATGGACTTTGTCATTTTTCGCGAGTATGGTTTGATCGCGTGTGCTTATGGACTTTGTCATTTTTTTTAGTTTAAATGCAAGAGCAATGCCATGTATGTAAATGTTACTACTAAAAACACCAGCAGTGTTTTTGCATGACCTCATTAAATATGGAAAATTTAGGCCAGAAATCATTGAGAATAAAGTACAGGTAAAGAATTTGGATCCGCAGAAAAGATTCTAATTAGAATATCATAAACTATTGTTAAAATTAAAGGTAAGTTAAAAATGTATGCACTTTTTGTAATTGGAAAATTTTATAGTTAAAAAGTCAGTATTCGGATTTTAAAATCTGATTTTACTGATTTTTTTAATAAATATGTATTTCATGTTATAACATAGTAAATTTCATTTCTATGTAAGAATGAATTTAAAATGTGGGGATTTATTATGTAATAAGATTAATTCTAAGTTCCCTCAAGGTATTTAAAATTGGATCTACAATGTAAGTATAGTTACAATACTATTTTTTTTTTGTACTGATATTTATTGTACTGACTGTTTTATTACACTGATGACAATGGATGATTTGGATCCTGATATAAAACAATAAATACTGTGATTTCAAGAAGAATTATCATTTTTTAGGATTTTAAAAATTGAAATTTTAAAAATATCCTAAGATTTGATGCATATTTTTTGTTTATTTGGTCAGCCTATCCTCAGTGTTTAGCTCCTAAGTTATGACTTATATAATGAGGCACCCACTAAATGTGTCACATCATTGTTTGTTTTGTTAATGAATTGCTTACCAAGCTAGAGAGTTCCAGGTAGATAAGATGCTGATGAAAACGAGAAATATTTCATTTAATGATTAATGCTATTATTTTACATCCATTACTAAGAGTTTTTTTTTTAATGCATGAAGGAACTTTATACAGGAAATTTTAGGAACTTCCGTAACCCCCTCGAAAAGAATTCTGCAGCTTAGTGGCACCACATGCAAAAGTTCTCCTTTTCTATATTTCTGTAAAATAGAAACTTACATTTTAAATTTGCATATCAACATTTTTAAATATTTGTAGAATTTGATGTTGAAAAGCGTTCTATCGATTAATAATTCAATAATAATATTTTTCTATAATTGTATTTTATAATAAATACAATTGGGATACAATGAAACTTAGTGCTAAAGATTTTAATCTTCTGTTTATAATTTTCTAATGATATCTAAAGTATTTATCGTTTTGGTATTATAAAGCAAATTATAATTATTATTAATAAGTAAACTATTAATTAAATTATAATTGTTAATAAGCAAATTTAACTTGACTTAAATGCAAAGATTTTATGAATTATAGCAAACATTTCATTCGAGTATTTGCTTTCATTCAGTAAAATATGATATAAATTGATTAATGTTTGATATTGATTTATATTGTTAATATTTTTTTTGATAATATCTCTAGTATTTTTTGTGTAAAACTTTTCTTTAATGAAGAAAAACAATGTAGGGCACTATATTTGAGAAGAAAAAATTTTGAAAGATCAAACAAACATTTTCTTACGGATTTTTATGCAATCTTTTTAGGAAAAATAACTCATGGAAGTTAGTCGAATTTGAATTTCTAATATATGTTTAACATGCTGCCAATTACATCAGAGTGCATATTGACGAAAAATAAGATTAATTCATTTTTAAGTCATTTTAATGACTTATGCTTACATTATCTAATATGACAAATCATTTAATAAAGTTAAAACAGAATTTTGAAATAAGAAAAAGAATTGATTTTTTTTCTTACATTTCCGCTTTTTTTTTTTTTTTTTTTTTTTTTTTTAAAAGCCGAGAACAATTTTTAATAGCATGTTGTAATTAATTTTTCACTAACACTTCATTTTATTTCTTGCGTTCATTCAACTCATTAAATAAATTCTTTCATATTCATTCATTTTTCCCATAAATAGAAATTAAAATATCTACTTTTTTTTAATTTGATGAAAATGAAGCATGTTTTTTAAGAAATTCAAACCATTACAAAAGCAAACATTTTATTGGTAAGGCTAATTATTTTTCTTGGACATTTAAAAATGTAATAAAAAATTCCCGAATCAAAATTTATTTATTTTTGATGTGTAAATTATTTTAAAAGAAAAAGCAGTTCACACAAAGTTCACATTTTTAATAGTTAGATTCTCGGTTTCTTTTACTTGTAACTCCAATTTCCTATTTATTTTTTTAACATAGAATATAGCATTACTGTAAATCTGAAAGCTATTTGATGAGCTGCAAATACCATCCTAAGTTAATTGCGCCTTTAACGCACGAAGCATATTGTTAGATTTGCCTTTATGCAAGATGAATGACAAGGAACATTCACTCAAACATCCATCCAACCTCAAATGACGAAGCAGAACTGAAAAATCAACAAAACAAGATCTTTTGAAAATTTGCCGAAAATGATTGCTACGTCCGTTTTGCGAAAGTTTTAGAAAGTGGGCGCCTTCCCTCTACCAGCAGTTTTAAATTGCTATTATCCAAATGGAATCGACGAAATCGAAATTGTGCGTAACTGGTTGTTACAGTCATATATAGGACGATAAACACCTTTCAGAATTTTAGCCACCTGGTTAGCTTTTTCGCCATTATAAAAGAAAAACTAAAATGTATCGAATTTTCTGTTTGTTGTCTTCTATTTTTAAAACCTTGTACTCATAACTGAATGAATCAAACAAAAAACCGCAAGAGGATATTTTAGTGTCAAATGTCACCTTTCCAACGAGCATAAATCTGAAATTGTTTGATAGATACCTCACGAGATAGTGATCACTACAGACGTCTACCGGAAAAAAATAATGGATAACTTTATCCCCAAACTAATATAACTAAATAAATAAATATATAGTATAAAATTCTTAATTTTATAGATATCCAAATATATATATCTACCAACTACCAAAAAAGTCGCTCCATTGGATATCCTACGGATATTTTAGATATCCCTGTGATGTTCTAATATCCAGTAGATATCTATATCCAAGATATCTATATCCACGAGATATCTATATCCAATAGATATCTATATCCAATAGATATCTATATCCAATAGATATCTATATCCAGTAGATATCTATATCCAATAGATATCTATATCCACGAGATATCTATATCCACGAGATATCTATATCCAAAATAAAATAGAATATACATGAAATTTGCAAATCGAATAATTCTCAGATATTTAAATGTTTTAGTTAATTTTTAATCATTATAAATATACCAGAATTAGAAAAAATTATGAGACTAATTCATTATAAAACCTGAAAATCAGTTGAATGTAATTTTCATCATTAAAGTATTTTGTAAATGATTTTTAGAAATTATTTACCAAGACATTATTTTGAAATATTGCATAGTGATAATATAATTTAAATAATTTTTATTTAATGTTTAATGTTATCACCAATATGGAATTTATTAAATAGTTTTTAAGCAAAAACTCAATTTAAAATGAAAAAATTTGGTATGTACAGTTATTTCCATAGTTTCATTTAAATAATTCTACTTTTCATTGTTTTTGTTTTCATCAGACATGAGTATTGAACTAAAATTCAGTTATTTACATACAGGGTTCAAATTTACAGGTACAAGTCAGTAAAGGACTACTGTTCAAAAGTGAAATGTACTGAAGGAATATTCAAATATTTTATTTAAAGTTTAGTATAGTATAAAACGATATTAAATTAATCACCTTGATCAGTTTAAAGTGTATTTCATATAATAAATGGACACATCAAATTATTTATATATTGGATTTTTGTTAAATTAATAACAGATTTTGTACATGAAAACTTTGCAAAATTCAATGCACAATGTGAATATGGCCAAAATTATTGTTCGAATTTTTCGAAATTTCTGCTTTTTATAATGAAAATAATAACAGAATTTGAATTATTCGTTCATTTTAAGTTGAATGCAGCCTTTAAATTCAATATAGATTGATTAGTTATCCACTTATAGCAATTTGTTAGAGTATCATATTCGTGTGATTATTTAGATCTCACGTATTGTCTATATTAAATCCTGGAAGAGACATCCGTACTTTTAGTATTTTCTGACCGTGGGGAAAGTACATTTTCGGCTAAATTTCTTTGTTTAAATATGTCACAACAACATACTAAGCATAGAAATGAGATATCAAATATTTTATTTAAAGTTTAGTATAGTTTAAAACAATAACGCGATAATAGTTTCGGAGTGTAAGACAACACCTTCATAAATAATATGAATAATAATTCAAATGATGAGAGATTTTAATCAGTAAATTTCCAAAAATGGTTCAAAACTCTTTTTTCTTACTTGCCACAGTTTTTCAGTCAAGATCCTACATACTGTATTATTTTACGCCAATATGAAGTAAATATTAGCGTTAACTTAAAGTAATATAAAGTATTTTATAAATAATATATAAATATCTAAAAATTATAATCCTAAATTTGTTTTAATTAATTTTAAGATCGTTGAATTTCATAAAAATCTTTCTGGGTATCTTAAATATAATATTTAATAAAAATTTCCGTACGATGGTAAAGTATATTTTAAAATGTTTTTTTTTTCCCCATTTAATTGTATTGTAAAATGTATGTATTCAAATATATGGATTTTAATATTGGGGAATGTGTAGATTTTATATGCAAAATTATAGATCTGTATTAAAATCGCGAAAATTAATTTTTGATTTTGAATCGTAAAAAATCAAAAATATATACAGGTTTTAATATAAGCAAATGCATTACAATATTAGCAAATACATCAATATAGATTTAAATATTTGAATTTGTGCTTATGTGAAACAAGGAGAACTGCTAAGCGATTGAAATTTCATAGAAGAAATAAATACAAACATATCAATTTTAATATAAGCATATATATTGTAATATAGATTAAAGTATTTGCATTTGTTCGTGTGGAAGAATTTTTGAATGATTAAAATTTCAAAAAAAAACAACGATCACCTTATTGATGCTTATAGACTATTATTTTTGTTTAAAAACTTATATACTTCGTGATATTCATTTAAATGTTTAATAAATTTTGATGTTGAATTTAAATGTATATAATAAAATATAAAAATTAATTTCTAATAATTAAAAAAAAAAAAAATGCCAACGGCACGCGGTGTTCCCAGGTGGTCACCCTCCCAAGTACTGACCGCGCCCGATGATGCTTGACTTCGGTGATCGGACGAGAACCGGTAGTTTCATCATGGTATGGCCGTTGTCATTGTCTAAGAAGAGCATTATAGCTCCCCGTCTCAGAAGAGAGAGGTAAGTATGTGAGAGTCCGCTATAAAACCCATTACGGGTTGGGACTCGTGGAAATGAAAAGAAGGCGGTGTGGTATAAAAAGTCCGCTATAAAACCCAGTACGGGTTGGGACTCGTGGATATAGAAGGAAGGGGGCACTCTGGCCGTGCGATCGCGCGCTTTTTCGTTCGGGAGTGCCGGGGACGCTTTGCCGGGCGCGTGGCGCCCGTCAAGAAAGATACCCTCACTCCATCCTGCGCGATTGCACGTCCAGAGTGCACGAAATTACTAAAAATGCCTAGTAGCAGAGGCTTATTGGTATTCACTCACCGGTCCGGTATCTTATACATGAAAGGGTCACTGTTTTTTCTACAGCACATCGTCATCGACAGCCGTAGTATTTACCAAAGAGATTGAAACGAATCACGAGTAGAATAAGTAAAAAGTCTACGCATGCGCGGCCGCCATATTTGAAATTCATTGTGTTTACTATATCTTTTTCTAGTACTAGTTATATTTCGCTCTGGAATTAGCTATTATTAATTATATCATTTCTAGCAGAATATTTTGGTAAGTACTATCAATTCTTTTAAATAAATAACAAGTACATATCTTTAAAATGCCTATTTATTTAATTCTGTCACTTTGTAGATTATATTTATTTTGTACTGGTAAAATGTAAGTCCGAATAAGAATTACAAACAATGTTTATAAATATGCATAATATTAATAATATATAGTAATTAAAAACCAGTATTGAAAATTACATGGACTCAGATCAACAATGTAGTGCCACAGTTAAAGATTTCAAAATACTTAACTCTTTATATAATGAGTCAAATATCTTTAGCAATTCAGTACCTAAAGAGAAATTAAAACAATGTTTTTTGAAACATAATTTAACTTGTGAATATATCCATTTCACTTTAAAAAACACTATTAAGCAAAAACTCTAGTATGGTTTGAAAACTAAAACAGTCTACTATAAGCATAAATTTACTTATTGATAGATTTCCTTTGTATAACTGATCATATCAATTTTAGGTAGCATTAGAAAGATAATAGATACACCTTTTCTCATTGGTATTTATTTGTTGAAAAGAAACCTGATATCAATGAATTTCTGGAAGAATTAGTTAAAGATTTAAAAATTGTTATGCTAGTCGTGCAATATTGGGTAAAAACTTTTCAATTTTTGTTAATGCAGTAATTTGTGATATCCATCAAGGGCTTTTGTTACTTGTACTAAATTGTTTACTGGTTACTATGGTTATGATAAATGGTAGGTAACAAAAAGGTAAATGATATCGAAAGATGACTTATCCAGAAATTAATGCTTCTTTGAGAAATGAGGTGACATAAATAATGATTTTCATTTTACTGGAGAATCCCCTTTTAAAGAGTTAAATATTGGAGTGATAAGCAAATTTCCTTTGGATTATATGCATTTTGTCTTTTTAGGCATTATGGGAATAATATGTTATCTGAGAAATATTACAACTGCAGGGCTCGGAGTTGTCCTGATATTCCTGAAATTCCTGATTTTTTAAAAAACGTCCTGAAATGTCCTTATTTTTCAAAATAAATCCTGGAATTCCTTAATTTTTTATTACATTCCTTTGAAAGTTTAATTTCAATTAATAATTTTATATTTTTCAGTTGTAAATTTTTCTTTCAGTGGAATATATTTTTTCTTTCAACTGCTTTCTATGCAAAAAGAAAGAGAAAAATTTCCCCCTTTTTTGTTCTCTTTCAAACCGGAAATAGGGTTGCCATACATTCGTCTCCGCCTCGTTTTCAGCCATTGCTCACGCATGTCTGAAAGTCAAAAAAATTCAGGTTCGGGTTTACCATTAAATTCTATTTTGTGCCTTTACAGTCAAAGATTCTGGTTTTAGTAGTGCACAACTATTTACAATGATATCGAAATTGTGAGAATTATTGGCCTACGTTTATGCACATGCTTGAAATGCTTATCGCGCTATTTTGAAAGATTTTGATGGGTGTTTTGAAAAATTTTTATTAGCAAGCTCAGAATTTTATTTTTTGAAAACAATTTTTTTTTAAAAATGCCAAGGAAAACGAAATTTTCCGACAAATGGTTGGAACTGCAAGATGGGAATAAATGCCTAATCAAGACATGGTGCCGAAGTGTTGACGATGTTCATTCTGTGGAGTGCTTCGTATGCAAAAGCAAATTCAGTGTTTCAAATATGGGTTTTAGACAAGTGCTTGCGCATGCAGATGGATTAAAACACAAAAAAGCTGTGAACTGTTACAAGAATCAAACACTATTTACTATCAAGTCATCAACTTCATCTGAATCCTCGACATCGACTGTAGTAGTGAATAACAAATCATGGCTCCCCAAAACGACATCAGAGAAAACCATTAAAGCTGAAACCATTTTAGTTTTAGTGGCAATAAAAAATAATTATTCTTTTTCATCTTTGAATGATTTAGCTAACATTTATGGAGAAATTTTTGATGATTCCTCCATAGCAAAAAATCTCAAATTATCTGACAAAAAAGTAAGATATATGATTAATTTTGGATTAGGTCCGTATTTCAAAACTCTTTTGTTTCGGGATATCGGCACTTCATATTTTGTTTTACTTTTCGATGAAACTACTACAAAACAAATAAAGAAACAGTTGGATATTTACATCTCATATTGGTCTGATAAACAAGGTAAAAATGTCATTTGTTACCTCGAATCACATTTTTTAGGGCATGCTGAAGCCAATAAAATTGTAAAAATTTTATTAAGTTTTATTCAAAATAATGGTTTGAATTTAGAAAAATTAATGCAGTTGTCAATGGATGGACCAAGAGTTAATTTAGCTGTTTTAAAGCAAATAAATAGTGAACTGAGTAAGCAAAGTTTACCAGTACTAATTGATTTGGGTACATGTTGCTTACACATAATCCATGGAGCACTGCGTAAGGGTATTGATAAAATTGATTGTAATATTGATGGATTTGCTATAGATATTCATCAATTTTTCAAGCTATCTCCTGCAAGAAGAGAAGATTATCATTCCTTACAGTTAGAAATACTGGAAGAAACTTTAGCTAGACATAGTTTCCTTCGTCATGTTGAGAGCCGTTGGTTAACTTTGGACTCAGTTTGTGAGAGAATTGTTGAGCAATATGATGTTCTAAAGGAATATTTCATTGTTAAAATACCTAAAGAGTCAAAATCTCCTCTTTCTGATAGACATCTTCGGATTATAAAACATTTGAAAGACCCTAAGACTCTGGCATATCAGCATTTTGTTTCATTTTTTTGTAAAACTTTTGAACCTTATTTACTTCTAATGCAAAAAGTCGAACCTTTAGTACATGTGATGTACAGTAAGTTAAATGAACTTGTTCGCAGTATTATGTTTAAATTTTTAAACCCAGAAGAAATCTGTGAAAAAAATGGAGTAAAGTTGCTACAAATTAATGTTGATTCAGGAAAAAATTGGCTAAATTTAAACAAGATTGAAGTAGGTCATGGTGCAAAAGCAATGCTGGAAGAACTTACTGATAAAACAACATTTCTACAAAGTATTAGAAGCTGCTACATAGCAACTTCAAAGCATTTGCTTCAAAAACTTCCTATAACAAATCCTTTACTCAAAGATCTCCAGTGTTTGTCTCCTTATAATAGAAAAAAGGAAGAGTCTAGGAGTTCATGTAGCAGATTAATTCAACATATTCCTCATGTGAATAAAACTTCTTCAGATTTTGATAAGATGAATGAAGAGTGGATTCCTTACATGTGTGAAGATGTGACTTTGAATGTGAATGATAATGATCAAAATATCTGTAAATATTGGAATGCGGTTTTCAATATAAAAGATGCTGGTGGTTATATAAAATATCCTACTCTTTCTAGAGTGGTTAAAGCATGTTTGTCGTTATTGAATGTGAATTCCCAACCAGAAAGAGGGTTTTCAACTAACAATTATGTTGTGACAAAGGAGAGAGCTTCTTTATCGGAATTAACCGTTCAAAGTTTACGGATTTGTCATGATGTTATTCGAATGCATGGCAATTCTGTTTCCTCCATTCCATATACCAAAGAAATGATGCATTATATTCAGAAATCTCATGCAGAATATGCATCATATATGGAAAAATCAAAAGATGTAACAGAATTAGAGAAGAAAAGAAAGGACGAGGAAGATGTAGAAGCTACTAGTGAAAAAAAGTTTAAACAATCGCACCTATTAGAAAAAATTAATGAACTTGAGGAAGAAAAGAAAAATTTGCTTGATAATCAGTGTGTAGCTCAAAAACTTTTGGATGATGCAACTAAAAAAATAGCATGTGCTATCAATGATGATAATATGAGTGATGTGAAAGTTGGACAAATGATGCTGTCTGTTGCTAATGCAGAGATTGCATCTGTGAATGATAAATTAAAAAAGTGCAGTATTAAGTTATGGGAATTAAATGCTAATGCATCCAGTTCAAAATGAACATTATTCAATTATACATAAATTAACTGTTAATTTAAAGCATTTATCATGTAACTTATTAATTTTCAGAAAATGTTCAGTATAAAAAGTTTAAATTTCTGTATTATTTTTCATATTGTTGTATTAAAAATTTAAAAAAACTCAGAATTTATTAAATAGTTTATTCCTTTCTAAAATGTGTTTTATGCATAAAACAGAAATTAATATATAAAAGTGTGAGAATCGAAAGCACTTAGACACAACATCCGGCCACACCTTCCTCCCCTCCTCTTCGAGACCAAAAGAAAAGGTTGGCGGAATGATTACAGAGAGGGGTATGAAACAGAGTGTACATGTCTCTGGAACTTGCAATTTCTGTTTTGGGTGTCCTAAGCCATCGGGGATCGTTATGATTTGGAGACGTCAGTCTCATAATATTCTATTTGTTTAGGCTTCTTAAGCCATCTTATATAAGGGATATATTATTGGAGACATCAGTCTCATTATTTACGAATAGTTAATTGCTTGGGCTACTTTAGCCAGCTTCATTAGTTAATTATGTGTGTAAGAGACGCCAGTCTCAAAAATATATCTATCGGCTTCTCAAGCCATGTGATTGATTTCATATGCTTGTTTTGTGTTGTGATGCTCTAGAAAAATAAATTAAAATTAGCATCTGTAATTTTCTTCGCAATTATTTCACCCGAACCTATGCACTCTGATTTATCATTATCGGATTACCAATTCAAAATAGAACGTTGGGAACTTTACTAAAAGTAACATTGGTTTTCTTTAATTATTGAAATATGTCCTGATATTTCTTGAAAATAGTGTCCTGAAAAAAAAAAAATTCTGTACTCCGACCCCTGAAATTCTTAGCCCATATCCCATTGTGTTTAAAAATAAGCGTTCTCTCTCACCAAAAAATAATTATCCACATCTTGTTAGTTATGTAGAAGTATGTTTCATTGACAGATAAATTATTTGCTTTTTATTAATTTCTTGAGAATATGTGCAGTATATTCACAAACAATGTGTTCCTAAATTTTAATTATATTCGATACTATATTACGGGTACAAAATACAGGGTGATCACACACAATTTAAGAGTACTCATTTGTTTTTGAATTATTTTTATACCATAGCGGAAAAACATAAGGTATATATTCTTTTCTCCGTAATACTTAGTAGGAAGATTAACCTTTGCAAATACAGCGGATTTTGAATCAAAGTACAAATAGTTTACAAAGAATTCTATAGCATCCACATAGGTATTGTCCATGTCATTAAAGCTAATCACCTTAGGTGGATAGTTCACTTCTACAGATCGTATAAGACAGGAACGATTTGGGACAAACCAAAAAAAAAAAGTGATTTTCGAAATCAGATGTAACCCGATTGAGGCCGACCACAGATAAATAGATTAATTAGTAAGGTTGAAAGGTCTCCGAGTTATCGGTGCTGAAAGATTGAGGAAAATGGGTCTAGCAAGGCTTTGGTCTGTTCAGATCTGTAGCCCACATTACTTATTTAATGTCTATATTTAATACGCGCGTTTCATTTTTTGAATGCGAAAACTTTTTTTTTAAATACATTCGCATGAACATAATTAGTTATTTTCAATCCAATTGTGTAATATCTGCCGATTTTTCCGATGAAAAAAGCTCACATGGCGCAGTTCACCTTACTTTTGGCAGTTGAGATTTTCATACAAGGAGAAGCTCCCTAATCAATGCGTGTTATTGACGACATTAGTGTGACGTCATATCCACAACTGTTTCCAAACAAATACAATGTAAACATTTGTTTAACATTGTATTTAAGAGTGCCTTCTTCACAAACTTGAAGATTTTTGTTTGGCTATCGATTTTATTGGTGATTTTTGTTGGCACAGAACAATAAATTGTTCTGTTGCAACAAGAATACGATTGGATTTTGCCCAGCTTGGTGATTAACTGTGACTACAATTTGGCGAGAATCAAAGGTTAAGCAAACAAAAAGTTAAAAGTTTTAGCAAACACGTTATCCTTAAATAATGAATATCACTTTCAAAAATAACAATTTAAAAATCTATCACCGAAGTCTATGGCAGTTTCAATGATAAATGGCGCTTAACAGCAAATGTTTGGAAACAAATTGCTGGGTATGACGTCTCAACTAATGTCTATAGGAGCGAAATGATCCGCGGTGTTCTGTTTTAATTTCAGTTTGCAAATAAATATGTTGTCCATCAGAAATTATTATTTGTGACTCGGCTATATTCGACATTACATTACGCTTCATTTCGAGAACCAGAGAAGAACGAAATGACTCATCTGTGAAAAATTCGAATGAAGAAAAGAAAAGTAGAATTACAAATAAAATTTTGAAATGGAGAAAATTAAGAGGTAAAAAACTTAAAGAAGCAGAAATGTTCAATAACATAAATAAGGCTTAGTAACAGTGTTTGTAAAAATAAACGAAGAAGCAAATGCCGATATTAAATTATCGGAACTGAAACAAACTCCTGAAGAAGGAATAATACGTTGAATATGCAGACTTTATTAGAAATTCTAATTTCTACTATAGAGAACAGGAAAAGAAAAGAAATCGAATGATTACAAGTTGAAGAAAAGGGATTAACATTATAAGAAGAATACAAATTAGGAAACATCCGAGTCAGGATATAAGAATCAGAAATCTGACACCATTGTCAATACAGAACACTTTCTGATACTAGGTTAACCTAGTATCAGAAAGAGCAAAATCTTGGAAGGTTTTTTTTTGACTCCATTAAAAGCTTTTAAATACAAGAAAGTGAAAAA
>JAPDSC010114196.1:0-10751 GCA_026290005.1 Latrodectus geometricus
AAAAGAATTTCAGAGACTTGTTGTTTTTATTGCGTGAAATAAATTTCCAAGTATGTATATATATTTGTTATTATAATCTCAAATTTCAATTAAGATTAAATATTTTTACCTCTAAGTAAGTAAAATCTCCTAACGAATAGCTAGTTTTTCTCCATTAATTACGGAAACGGTTTAAATTTTATAATTTTTTACAATTTTAATTACTATTTGAAACAGTTAAGAATTATAATATTTGAATAATCCTTAGTGACTTGTTTAAATTTAAGAAATTTTAAATCATATTTCGTTTCTATATTATAATCAACTAATAATTTAAAATTCTCAACATGCATTTAAAACTACTAAAAAACTGATTCTTTCGTTAATTATAATAAATATTTATTTACTAGAAAATAATTTTACTCGGTTTTTGCACATCGCATTGCAATTTGTAAAAAGTGAAAAGCAATTAAATTAAAATAAATTATGTAAATAACAGTAAATTCTAGTTCAAGAATACATTCTAATTAGTTCACAAATATGAAAATGTTTCGTAAATATCGCAAATTAATTAACTCAATTTTATGTATTTAACATCGTGATAAAATAATCAATATCAATTTTTACAGTAAAAAAATGACAGTAAACTTCAGTTTATTAAGGATTTCGCATATGCAGACAGAAGTTCACTTTTGCATTTTTATTAAAAGATAACAATAAAATGACAAAAAGCTGTCTTTCTTTCTGTCTTCAATTTGAAATATAATTTCATCTTAAACTGAAAAAATATAATTCAATGTTTATTGGATGGTAACTAAATTAGTGTTAATTAAAATTTTGTCATATGATAGCAAATATTTATTCACGCGAGACAGGATATTTCCTTTTCCTTTTTCTAAAAAGATTCCAATAAATGTCAGAAAAATAAATGTATTTTTTTCAAATATATAAATTAAATTCAAAATGAAAGAAAAACATTTGAAATGATTGATTGCAAATTAAAATATTTATTAAATAATGGAGAGAGAGAGACATGATAAAATAAAATGCAATAATTTTTTAGATGAAATAAAATTTGTCTCTGTCCACTACGCTGCATCCTAAAATGAGAAATAAATGCATATATGTGAGTTCAATAATTATACAAATGATTCAATATGAATTCATACTTTATTCAATAACAAATGTTAAAAAATTTATTATATAGATTTTTTTTCTAAAAGCCGCATAAGGAAATAGTTAGATTATAATTAGTTAACGGTTCTTCTTCTGATACATTTTTCTTATTCCTTAACCAGAAATCATTTAAAGGAATATCTCTTATCTAACTATATTTTTAGTAATTATATCAACAGAAAGTATGTATAAAATTGATATATAATCACAATTGACTCCCGTCATATTGACAGGCTTAAAATTTTCTATAAACGATAATAAAAAAATACATCTTTCTCATAAAATCAATACAATTTTGTAAATTTTTTTGTTTCTATTGGTGGGCACACTTGAGTAATAAAACCATTTTCCGCAACAAGGCCGGAAACTGCTACCCATTTTATCGTTATCCGGTGGGCAGGTGTGAACCAAGTTACGGAGGTACGAGTAGCATCGCCCACGCCATATTACCACAAACCCCTTTTATAGGGCGGGCCACATTTATACATCATCTGAAGGAAAGACAAGAAACACAGAGAGAGAGAAAGAGGAAGTACATCCATGCCCGAGCTGGGGTTCGAACCTAGGTCCTCCCAATCTGTAGTCAGGTACTCTAACCACCAGACAGGGTGAACGGCATTTAATAATTTTGCTTAGCAATATATTCCTTGGAACTTTTATTTGTTTAATTTCGAGGACCAAATGTCACTTTTCGGCACTATTAATATTCTTTTAATTCCCAATTTATTTTCTTCAGAGTGAATTTGTTATTTATTAATTCATATATTAAAACATTTTTATCTAAAAAGAAAGCGAATTCTTCGTAAATAAATTTTACTGATGGAATAAATTGCAAATGGAAAAGGCGCCATTTCTTTTAATATAATTTTTCACATAATTTCCAAATTTAGCAAAAACATTTATTTAATTTACCCATGCTATGCATTATTTTTCACTACATTTTCTGACGAATTTTTGCAGCAAAGTTAATTTTATGTAAATTATTTTGTTAGTTATACTTCATAAAAAATCAGTCATCTGTCATAAACGACAACATTGAGGGTTTTCTGTCTAGTCATTTTCCTTCAGAAATTTACAAGAAAGATTGAACTATATTATTTTATGCAAATTAAGTCTATATTATGTTATCTTCCAAATATGATTTTAAGAATCGTTAAATTAAAAAAACAATTACACTTCACCAAATGTGAAGCAAATTTTCATTTATCACACAAATTTAATAAAAAATTTAATTTTCCTAAGAGAATGTAACAAGTAATAAATATATTCTAATAAAATATATTCCAGAATTATTTATGAGTAACTAACAAATTTTACAAGCAAAATGTGTTTGTGTACATCCACATAGATATGATCACTGAACCAAAAGTTTATTTAATTTTTAAAATTGCTTATAAAAAAGAGAATAATGTCTAAATCGTCTGATTAGCAAATTTTTTCAAAAAAGAGGTCACAAGGAAGTTGGATTTTATTCAGAAAAATCTAACCAAATCAAAATTCGCTACATTTTTCATTTTTGGATCATACTTCTTTGAAAATTTATATCCAAATTTTGGCTGCAAAATGTGCATATTGCATTGCATTGTAATCATTATTAAATTATTTTTAGCATATGTACATATATATCATATATAATGTTTATTAAGATTTATCGTATAATATTTTTTTTCAATTATATTTCTAACAAGTTTAATGATCTTCCGGAATGATTAATGATTTTAAACATCAACCGGAATTTGAAAAATACATGCATTTGTGTGATAATATTAAATTGTAAGTATTTCAACTCTTTTGAGAATTTTAAGCTTTGAATAAATTCTACTTTAATTTTACTTCTCAAAGTTTATTCACAATATTATGGAAAAACAGATAAAAAAAGGTAATGGTTCGAAGAAAACGCAAGTTGGGATCACGCAATAACATTATTAGAATTACAAATCATCATTCGGAGTTTTGAATTGATTAGCCAAAATAATTAAGCAAAATGTTAGCTATTGTTTTTTTTCTCTTTTTATAAGCTGTCTTTTAAATATAACGTTATACTTTTGATGTGTGTAATTATTTTACAAGAATAAATATTTAAATTATAAGCCAGAAATAAATTATACGAAACATTTTTAGAAAAAACTAATTTAATAATAAAATAAAAATTAAACCAAAATTGAAAAGGTAATACATTAATAAACATTTTCAATTAAAGCAAATAAATAAAGCTAGCACAAACACAAACACAATTTCATTTTTAAATTTATTTTCAAATCGTATGCAATGTACCTGGGAATACATTGAAATGCAATGAAAAAGTAAACATATATTAAAAATTTGAGTACAGAAACAAAACCCCTACTAATAATTTAATTTAATTAATAAATGTTAACTTTATTATAGTATTTTTTAGGGAAAGTTTCTTTTTCTTTACTTATATTAAAGGATAATAAGTACTAAAATTTAAATGTATTCTTAAATTACTCTATTTTAACAATACTGTTATCGTTCGTCGATTTGTACATCCTTCAATATAATTACTCTAAATAGCAAAAATAAAACGTCCATCTAGACCACTTCACATTGTATCTACATGTATAATGTGTGATACATGTAAAGAAGGAAGAAAAGTACATAATCTGTAGTGGAGAATGTGAACTCTACTTCCTGTAACTGTATGATTAAGTGTCATAGAAAAGGCTACTTAATATTTTTAACAGAAGGCAGATTATAATGATCAAAGGGAAACCGAACTCTATTTTGGAAACTGCATGATACGTCAGTTAGTTCGAAGTTGTGATTTTTGTCGCTTACACCTAGCGGGAGTATGACAGCGAAATTAGGATGTTTACTTTTGCTCAGCATGCCATATAATTAAGATCTACCAATTAGATAGAAGCAAACGTGTAAGAGTCATAATTTAGAAGAAGGGATTAAGCAGAAAACTCCTCAATTCTTGGTCTGCAAGCCCCAGATATATCATTCCACAAGGAAGACATTGTGACCACGATATATTTAACGGCCTCAGCAGCCATTACGACAGATCTTTGTTTGGGTCAATATACGAAGTCACTATCTTCCGTTAGCAAGAACGAATGCTTTAATCAACCAGAACACCGCGGCCTTTAGTGAAATTACATAACAGACAATCGAATGGTAAATGTGAATGGGGAGGCACATCAACATATCCACTGGACGCATGATCAATTACAGGTTGTTCTCTTTTCATAAGTCCGGGTTTAGCCTCGAAAGCGATAATAGGAGCATTTTTATTTCGAGAGAATGTGGAATATGTTTTCATCCATCAAACATCCATGAAAGACGCACACGAATTCGGCAGCTTCTGTGTTTGGCATGTCATCTCTTTGAGTGGACTCATAAACCTCCATGTCATTTCCCTTGGAAATGCTAATGCTCACACCTATAAGAATGACATTCTTAATGTTTTCGGGCGTTTTATGACAATGTAAAAGGTGATACTTTCGTGCTACAGGATGGTAATACGAGACCAAACAAGTCTTGCATCGTAGATGATTATCTGGAGTAGGGAATAATTGAGCTCATTATGTGGCAAGCTCGATCACCAGACATTTACCCAATCGAACATGTTTCGGAGGCTCTATGGAGACTTGTAGCTGCTCTCAATCCCCCTCCTAGCCGCGCTTTCAACTCCTTTGGAAGAACAATGGTTCCCACTTTCAAGACAAATAACCACATAATTGCAAGTATCACACATTATTGTGGTGGAATTCGGTATAAAAGAAACATACCTTGCTAACAAAGGTTCATAGAGAAATAGTGGAGAGTAGGGGAAAATCAGAAAGTTATAATAATAAAATTTATTTAGTTATTGAAATCTAAATATTTACATTGGTTCTTGATTATATTTTATATTTTACATAAGTTTTTTTGTTGTTGTTTCAATCCCACAGAGATGTAGCGTCAGCTAGATCAAATCCATGACACCATGAACCCTAGCAAAGTAAAGCATCAGTAGTGGATTTACGTGAACATCCGCCAGAGTGAACCCCAAACAATCCAGGATGTGATCGGGGGAAGCCGGCCTCAGATTGCATTTAGTCAAAAATCTCCCCTCCAAACCCTTGACTGGCACACAAAAATACAAAAGACAACATTTTTATTGCATTTGACCACCCAACCATTCCAATGGAAAAAGTACTCTGGGATGAAAAACTGCCATGCTCGTTAAGGTTCATGGTAAAACCTAAACGATCATCTTGTCTTTTGCCAAGAGTTTCTATTTCTTTAAGACAGCAAATGAAAACACGTAGAAAGTAATTTCCGAGTACAAAGTTTTGAAAGTTTATTTTATATATATTCTCTTTAAAAGCTTAAAGTAAGTAGAAATCTTTCTTAAAAGTTATTTGATGTGAAAAGAAATTTTTGCATTTTAAAAAATTAAATGATTTTCCAATATTGCACAAAACATATTTAATTTTGATGCCAGATTAGTTTTCTAATACTTTCGATTTTTTAATGTTTAATCACTTACGTATTATGCGTATTATTACAAAATGTCTGTGTCACTAATCCGCTTAAAAATCCCATTTTTTTATAAATAAAAGACAATATTCGTGTATAAGCTTTCATCGAAAAAACTTCAGTGAATTCAGTAAATTTAAGATTGATAAATCATTGTAATTAAAATTAAACAATATCTTTAATCTAAACAAAGATTTTTAATTTTGTGAAAGAAAGAAAATAAATACTTTCTCATCTTATCTAATATACAGCATTAACTTTAACCACTTTGTAATAACATAGACGTTTTATTTCTTAAAGAATTTTAAATTTGGCATTGAAACTAAATTATATACAGTAGTAAATTTACTTAAAAAGACTGCAAAATTTTATGCCTATTTTTGAGTTATAGTCCAAATTAAACAATATCACATTGTTGAAATAAATATTCAATATGTTCGTGACTAACAATGCCTATTTCTTAACCTTTATTCCCAGAAATCTCATTTAAATTGCAAAATTGATTGGAAATAGAAGATTCATTATCATGGAAGTCATTGCATTTGAGTGAAAATTATGAAATGCAACTTTCTCATATTATCTTAGATTTCATTAGATGCACTTACAAACGTTTCTTCATTAATTATCATTTTGAACGAAGATAATAATTACTGCATGATCAAAATTGTCCAAGTAATCAAACATCTCATTTTCGGATTTCAATCATATATAAGATTCGGATTGAAATCCTTTCATAGTATAAGTGAAATAATGAAAAAAATAAGTTTCATCATTTGTACAGTTATTTTCTTCAATTTCTGTGTGGGATATAACTTTATTTTTAAGTGTATTTTAAAAGCTTTAATTCGTTTACTCTTATTGAGACAAAAGCTGATGAAATTGTCACAAATTATTTGTTGATTAAAATAGTAATGTGCATTAAGGATAAAATTTACTTTAATCAAGTTTTAAAAAATATATTTTATCAATATAATTAATGATTTTTTGTTCCAAAAAGTTGTGATATATATAACTTGAATATTAGCTGAAGAGATAGTATCTTCTGAATGCATATATTAAGTTTAACATAACTTTAATTTATATTGATGACATTTAATATAAATTTATACCTTACTCGAGCTAGTATATGAAGATTAGTTGTCAAGCGAGCAGATGTATGATTAGCTTAAAGGCTTTGCTTTAATAGCTTATGTATTCAATTTCCACTTCAAGCATGGATGTATTTAGTGGGACAAAATCCATTACAGTATATCTAGATTTTATCACCACTTATATCTAAAACATGATCGTTGAGCATGATATGTTTAATATTATTTTAAACATTTTCTCAACTGACACACTAAATGCCTTTGAATATCAAATGAATAAAATGTAAATAAAAAGAAATATTAATTTAAGTTTTTCATAAAAATGCATTTTATTACATTAGTATTTCATTATTTTACGTATATATGATAGCAAACAGGAAACTTGCTATCAGATACATAAAATTATGAAATGATAATAGGAAAATAATCTAGATTTTGACTGTGACTAATTTCAGAAAAGATACATTCGGAGTTTAATTCTAGTTACTACAGTTTAATGTTTTTAAATTCAAACAATTGCATAATGCATTTAATCATTTTTATTATTGTTATTATATATTAAATTATTGTTAATTATTTTTTAATAATTATATTATTGTTAATTATTTGAGTTATTAGGTGGTTCTGAAAGTTATTCCAATTTGTTTGAAAATGAAAAATGTATAGCAATAAATATTTTATTCAGTTGTATATTGTCAATTCTAATCCAATACCCTTTACCATCTTTCTGGTCGTAGCATGATCTCATATTGATAAAATAGTCGATTTTCACTTGCAAAAAACTGATTTAGGTGAGGAAAACGAAATGACTTTCCGAACAACACAATATGATCAGGAAGATAACTGATAGACAACTGTATTCTAAAGTGCTAAAATATCCTAAGAAAACTTGTGCGTTGTATGAATTTATCCATACTTAAAACGAAACGTTAAATGCTTGAATAAAAAGATCTTACAAGACTGAAAGATAACAGTGCTCAATTCTTGCAAACGCTCACAATCCAACAAATTAAAGTAACTAATTAGTTTTTTACAAATTATAAGTTTAAACTTCATGCTGAGAATTTATATTACTTGATTTTTCTTGAACAAAAAATCTTTGCAGATTCAATAAGTGGAATAATTTATGCTGAATTTACGATTGTTTCAATGCTGATAATTAAATATGATTATTAAATAGAAATAACTCATTAAAACAATTTATAATCCATATAAATGTCAAATTACATTCGTTTCACAAATTTGTTTGATATATTTAATTTCCAGTATTAGTTTATAAAATGCATTTATGGTTGGTGCTACTATAATATTACTTCAAAAAAATTTCATAACCAAACTTAGTATTTGATATCACAAAAAAGATTAGTAATATAATTCATATTGTCAAATGTAATTTTATTAGTCACAAGATTAATTACTTTAAATGTCATTGATATTCATAACTAAATTCAATATCTAAAATTAAGTTATATTCAATTTTTAATATTAAAAAAGGATAATAATGTAATAATAATGTATTAATATATGTATGTAAATTGTTTTTTGTTTATAACATCCCCTAACAATATACAAATTAAGAGACTTTTATATGAATAATAAAATACATATAGATTTAAATAAGATTTTAATACACTAAAGTAGTGTTGAAAACTTCTACTGAATTATAAAATATATATTACTGAACAAATTATAATCTTAATATTAAATAATTAATGATCATAAATAAAGATTTGTTATATAATTATTAAATTATGTTTTCTATAACATTTCTTTCTCAGCTAAAAATCGGGAAATGTAATTTTTAAGCATATTTGTAACATAAGTTATGCAATGAATAAAAACTCTTATTTTAATTGAAAGCAAATGTATATTCTAATATTACTTTTTAATAATATTACATGAAATCTTGCAACATATATTTTTAATTTTCATATAAATAAGTGCAACTGACAGAATGAATTGTAGAAACAATTTTTTTTAATTTTTTTAAATTGACAATTTTTTTCTGCTGATGCACAATAAATACCAAATTATACTAAACTTTCTCAAAGATAGTAGAGGAAATTATTTTATAATATATTAATACTTGAAAAATTTAATTTTTATTTCCATATATTAATCATTACTACTTTTATAAATATATGATTATTTAAAAAATACATTTTTTATATATCACAATCAAATTTGAGCATGTGTTTTGCTAAGAATATGAAATTAAGGGATTTTATGAACAATTTAAATAAAAGTTCGAATTAATATATGAAGATTCAAACAAAGCTAAGATATGTTTATAATAAAAATTAGATTTAACTAATTAATTATATATTTTATTTCATGTGTGCCGTCTGAATTAATATAGAGTTACTTTATTAGAAAGAGTAAAAAGGTAAAAAGGCGTAAAACTCGAAGATTTAACAACATTTTTCAAAAGTTCATGAAAAAAGCTATTTAAATATAATACATTTCGTATTTCTAAAATTTCTAAATTCATTACATTTACTAGGATGTATTTAGTGTAGTCACACAATTTCCGTTTACACATCTCACATACACACTCATTTTCTTACTGTTTACAAGATCTTAGTGTACTTTCTTTCTTACTGTTTAAAAATAAATTTATTGTGTATAAGAAATTATTTTATAATTTCATATTTATATAAAAAAAATAAATATGTGATGAAACTGGAATTTTGAGATTGAAAAAATTAAATCTCTCAAAATTTTTATCAAGCAAATTATTTATAATAATGCATTTAAAAATGATAGCCTTCATATTTTTAAAGAATACTCTTTAAAAGTATTACTTATGAAAATAAATTTAAAGAGATGAAATTGTATAATTGCCGTGATTTTTGCAAACAAAACAGTCAATGAAATTATATTGTAAAATATTTTTATTTCCATTTCCTTTTTCTTTAAATTTTACTTAATTTTCATTCATTGTTTAAGTACAAAATTATATTTACTTATCATGTCTCACAATTATGAATGAATGACGAAATACATATTGAAAGATATTATATTTACATGAATTTGAAAGCATAAATTCTATTCAGAAACAATATCTTTTATTTTGCAAACAAATATTTAATGACGCTTGGTGTTCTCTAATGTTTTGAGAAAACACATAAACTGATTATTTTACTATGAAAAAAATTACCTTTTCATGATCAATAAAATGCTTATAACTATTGTGTTCTTGGATTAAAATTCGATTTAATAGAAATTATATTATAATTAAAATTACTCACGCAGTATTGAGTCTATTGAAATCAAATTTAAAAAAACAATTTAGTTTACTTTAAATTTTCTATTAATTCTTTTGACTAACTCAAACTTTATTGAAAAGTTGTGGTTATTATAAATTTTCCACTGTCAAATGTTTACCTTAAATAACATAAAAACTTTATAACTAAACTAAACTCATTTTTTCGTGATTCAAAATATATCACTTATAACAATTTTTCTTGATTTAAAAGGGGATAAGTGAAATTATTTATTGTTTCAAATTATAAAGAAATAATATTGTTAAAATTAATAAAGCACTATTAGAAACAGAATTAAGATTGACCATCATGTCAATCTTAATTGTGTTCCATGTCAATCGTGTCAATCTTAATTTTGTAAACTTTTTGCATCTCAGGATTTCTTTTTTCTCTCGAAAAACTAGTTATTTTCTTCATATAAATTTTAGGGCATCATTGAAGAAATAAGGAATTTGTCATGTTCTCCTTCTTTGGGTTCTAGAAATATCCTGTGACAGAATCTATAGATTTTTCTTAGATAACCTATTTTTCTTACGCATACTTTGAGTACAGTATACTGCCAATGTACAAGAGTAGAAGGTGCACTCCTCGTGATATTTCTGATACAGTCGACTGGGGAAGCGCTAAGTTAAAATAACGTAGTATCCATCTTGGTGAAATATTGAATTTGCATTTTTTTCCCTTTGATTTTAGTGTCAGAATGTCTTTATTCAGAGCCTTACAAAACAAGCTGAAATTTAACTATACTTTTTCC
>JAPDSC010114202.1:0-11855 GCA_026290005.1 Latrodectus geometricus
ATCTTAAATATCAATTTTTTTGTTGTTGTTGCTTATAAGGTATTTTTCTCTCCAGCACTAGATGAAAAGGAATATAGCAGACTGGTATATATCAGTGTATTGCAGTTAAAGTATATCTTAGAAACTTTAACTGCAATACATTGAGAAAAATCATTCAAAAATAAATGCTGAATGATATATCAAAATAAGGCTTATACATAGAAAGTGTAACTTGTAAATAACATGTCTTGAAATCAGACAGCAAAAAACTACATGGGCATTCATTATTCTATAATTCATTTTTTTCTGAATACAAAAATGCAAATTTAAAATATATTAAGTGGCTTTCATCATAAAAAATATCTATTATTGCATTTAATCCAGACAGAAAGCTTCAAATATTAAGGGGCAGAATGTTTATCAAACAAATGACATGAAACTGGTTTTATTAATGCTTTGAGTCAACTTGAAAGACTTTGAGAATGATGATGGAGTTAAATTTTGAGGAATTTTATAATGTTTTCATTTTAATAGGTTTTATGATGATTAAACTTATTCTGTACCATACTGATATTTAAATTAATAAAGATAAATACATTCTATCCAGGGAAATAAGGTAGAACATAGATTAAAAAAAAAAAAAAAAGAAGAAGAATCTATATTTAAAAGTGTTAAAGCAATTCAAAATTCATATTCAATACTACATTAGGCTCCATGATCAAAACTAGTTATCTAGCATGAATTTAAACTGTCAATTCATCAGCGCTGATTGTCATGAATTTAATATTTTTTTTATTTATTCTAATAAAAAGATAATTACTTTTAATATAAAATATTTGTGTTAAAAATCAATGATATTTCCTCTCTTTACACAGGAATTAAAAATAAATCTTTTAATAACTGCCATAAATATTGTTTTGCCTTCAAAAATTTTTCCATTAGTCAACAGAAATTCATTAAGTATTTTGCTGGAAGAACTAGTTTTTTAGGAAATCTAAAAGTATTGACAAATATAAGAGAAACAAGACAGATCAAATTGAGTTATGAATATAATTTAATGACTGATAAATCATTTCATAATGGCCACAGAAAGAAATAAGATCAGCAACATCCTTGGTCAATTTTGCTTTTTTTTTTTTTTGACAAGGTACATTATATACATAAATTAAGAAAAAGAAAACCATGAAAAACAACTCATTACTTACACATGTTTATCTAATTACTCTCAAGAATATGGTAGAGGTAAGATTGAGAAAAGTAAGAAAAATAATAAATAAACACTTATTCATTTGCTACATAATAATTTAAGCATTTTTATTGAAAATTTTTATATTATACAGAGTGTCTGAATCAAATGTACCTAATTTGGAGTGGTTGAAATACTTTATAGTTTAAAAGCATGTAACAACTGAAATTAGATACAAATACTCACAAAGTTTCAATAAAAAAATCAGCAATTTCAACAAGAGGTCTCTTAGAAGCCCTGAGAATATAAAGCCCAGTTTCATTAATGTCTGGTGTAGCATTAGCTGTAGTCACAGTTAACAATAGCAGTGGTTATTGAGGCATGAAGGTTAATCTCACTGGTCTGCCCTAAGTAGAATGTCTTTCATGAAGCCCAAAAGAAATCAAGGACGTCAAGAGATGTTTGTGGCCAGGCAATTGAGTCACTGTCCTATCCATGGTTAGAGAAAGTTGTATCTAAAAATGTGCAAACATGATTTTTCCCAGTGAGAAGGAATCCCACCCTGTTGGAAAATAACAGTGAGTTGTAAATGCTGCATTTCAGATTAATACTATAAACTTGTAACCTGCCGAATTAGAGGCATCACAGAAGTCTCAGTAAAGAAAAATGGTCCCGTGACTGTGAATTATGTAACAGAGCACATCAGACATTAATTTTTGGACAACTGTACTCCAATTTGAGAAAGGAGATTTTCTGAGGCCCAAATTCTGCAGATGTACTTATTCACTTTGTTGGTACCATGAAATGTAGCTTTATTAGAAAAAAGATGTGGTTTAGGAAATCACGTTCATTCTAAACGTGAGATAACATCACAGCATATGCGATGCTATATTCTGCAGCAGACCATTTGCTTGCAGTTTCTGCACAATCTGAATATTATACACCTGCATCGGCAATTTTCAATGTAGTATATTATGAATAGTTGATTGTAGCATAGATAAATCTGAAGTTGCCTATCTGATTGACTTACCAAGGGTTCCAACAGAAAATTTGCCAAACATCTTCTACACGTGAATCAACAGAATGTACACAGTGATCACCTACAAATCTTTTCTATACACTTTCCATTTCAAGAAGAGTAATGTGCATTATTTTAATGCTCTTAGCTTGTGGTAAAGTTCTTTCATAAGCCATTTGAAACATTCTTTGAACTGTTCTCATGAATTCGTATTCTACACCCTAGAGAATAATTTGCACATTTTCTTTCGGTGAGGACATTTTTCTATTTGTCAGTTTATAAAAAGCACAGGTGTGTCCAACAAGAGAAAAAATTGTCGTCAAATTCTAAGTATTCAGCAGCCAAATTTGGCAAATATAGTCCTCATAGCGTTAAGCTTTTTTATTGTCAACTGTATAAATTAGGTACATTTGATTTGGACATCCTGTATAATTGAAAAAAGATACCGTTACTGAAAACAGTTATTAACATGCAACCCAAAACAGTATTCCTAATGAATTAAATAATATAAAAAGATAAGAAGAAAATATAAATTGTTGATAAATTATTTTTATGTGATGGTTTACACTTAATAACAAAATTGACAATCTATTTTAAAATATCAATTCAATAACATATCAATTTTTTTAATAACAATTCAATTATAAAAAATTCATGAGACACCAATTAAATAAATATTTAATTTGGAAAATTAATTCTTTAGTATTTGTACCCATACATCAAGGTAGATGTTACATAAATTACAATATAAAGTTCTATTTTGAAAAAAAGATATAACTTTTCGTTTGAACGAATGTTATATCTCCTTAAAATTTATTTGAATAATTTGTAAAAATAAACAAGGATGAAGTGTAAGTTTGGTTTGATTTTTTTTTTCTTATCCGACAAAAACAATAAGCATCCATGCCTAAGGTAAGAAATGAACCCATGAACTTTAGAACAAAAGGTCAAATAACTAACAATTAGATGAATGAAATGTCATTTCACATAAAATATTATCCATAAAAATGTTAAGCTTTATAAATTATAGGTACAACAATGATTTAAATAATTATCCATTAGTTTGCATCAATATCAATTTAACTTATGAAAATCTTTGTTTTGATGTTTGTGTATGAAAATAGTATCACTTTGTTTGCAGTACATTTAAGTTTTTGTTTTAGAAACTAGGTTATGTGCTTCCAAATTCTCCATTCATTATTAGTCTCAAACATTTAACTTTATTTTAAAAAAACAAATTATAGCAGAAACACACAATTTAATATTTATTGGATAATAAATTTATGAGAACATAAGTAATAGATATTTTGTCTCACAAAATATATTTAACAAATATAATATGATTTTGCTGGCTAAATCAGAGTAGAATAGTTTTGTTATGAAAAACACACAAAATTAATTTCATTTACTTATTAATATCTCATATTATAAAATTTACTTAAAAATACAGAAAATTTTATAAAAAAATTTTTTAAAAATATATGTGTATTTCAATAAAGTTAGCTACAATACTGGAAAATAAATCAATGAATTTTTGGAAACTGAAAATGTCATAATACAAACCTTGAGTTCCAAGTATTTCCATATGCAAGTGGGCCAAGCCATTTGCAATAGAGTAAGCCATTTTACACATGCCAGCTGTATCAACTGTAGCCTTATTGAGATAATCAAAGAGAGACCCGTTTTCATGATAATCAGTAATTAGCCATAACTGTGTCCAAGTGCCATTATCTAAAAAATAGTAATTCAAGAAATTTAAAAGTGATGCACCTTATTAATAAAGTCATTGTATTTTTATAATTTTGAAACTTTTACATCAAATATATAAACATGTATTATCAGTCTCTAATTTATACTAAACAAAAATTAATTAAAAAAAAAAAACTACAAATACTTTATAAATAATCTAATAAATATCAGAAAATTATGTTAAATATTATAAAGAACTTACTTTTATAACTTCTTAACATGAGTTACTTAAGCTTTTATAGTGGCTTAAACATGAAATTCTAATGTAATGCATTATTTACTTCTATAAAATCCTTTTTGCATAAATTATATTAGTGCTAATATAGAAAATGGGTAATACTGAAAGGGGAGGTTCACATTTCAGAACTCTTTTGTGAGAATTTCAGAAATAACAAAGTAGTTTTATCTAAAAGTTTTAATAACTTTTTTTTTTAAATGAAATTAGGTTTTTCATAACATGAATCTTAAAATTGTAATTTAAAAATTTGGAAAGTGAAAAAACATTTTGTTGTCTGAGAGTTAGCATATTTCCTGAAGGTTTACTTTAGTAATTTCCTTTGCAATTTAAAACTTAGGAATCTAAGAAAAAGTATAAATTTTATATTTGTAACCAAAACGATACATTAACATAATTGCAGCAGATTGTTAATTTGAAGTATTTTAAAACTATATATAAATTTCAATGCTTCACAATTAACAACAACATTCATTATTTAATAATTGTAACATTGCAATGACATAAAATACATTAAATATACAACTTTACAGAAACATGTTCACTTGTCTTTATAAATGTAATTGATTCCCTTTAGTAGAGTCACATCATATTTGGTTGTAAGGAGAAATTTTCTATTACATAAAAAATAACATGTTCTTTATTTTTGAAATGAATTTTAATAAACATTAATGTATCATTTATTGGTAAAATTATGCAATTATTTGTTATACTACTAATTTTATGCAATGTTATTAATTTGATCAATATTTTAAACAAATATTTAATAAAATTAAATATTATCCACCAAACACCTTATATTGACATTATGTAATGGACAGCCTAATAGTTGAAGGTCAATGTAAATCATTTTAACAGCTGTAGTAGTGAACTGTTCCCCCTTCCAAGAGAACTATTCATTAATAGTGAGTCATATTTACATGTTGCAAGGAAGAAAAACTCTCAAGCACCCATCTTCCATTGTTCAACAGTAGGTGGAACCTAACACAGGATTTTATGCTCAGACTATCGATGTAACATAAGGCTAAGGTGAATATGTTTCATTTGCAAGATTTAGCACTTGAAAATTAATATCTGGATATTATGATAAAGAAATGCAAATTATTCTCAAAGATATATCTGCACACACGGACTAATTCAATCCTACCTGTCTCAAAATAAATATCAACTATTACAAATATGCATTCTAAGTGAAAATTGAATTTCCAAATTACTGAAACGAAAGAAAGCTTTCATCATTCAGACAAAAGCTGACTCCTTTTACCTAAAATAAAAGAGAAATAATTATATGCTAATCAATTATAATATAACTGAATGTGCTAGTTTCATAGCAGAAACTTAAAGCTTGTTTGAACCAAATTTGATGGATTTCCAATCAACAGTCAGAGAAGTCTAACAAGGGGAATTTAACACAATTAAGGATTTTTTCATTAAAAGGTCCTTTTATTATTTTACTCAAGAATAAATTAAATTCTTGTAGTAAAGATTTTAATCCTTAACCTAGAATATATTACTATGAATACAATCTCATTTTATCTCAAATCAGAACATTTTAGCCTACAAATATCTCAATTCATCTACTTAAATTCAGATTATTTATTGTAATTTTTAAACACACAAGAAATAACTCCTACAAAAGAAGCCTTAATGATAGCTAAAAAAAGTTTCTACTAGTTATACTATTTTTATTCATATGCATTGTATAATAAACAAAAATATTAAAATACAAAGTTTTCATAAATATTTAGATGAAAACTCAACGAATTTAAAGAAATAACAGAATTATTTAGTATAACCAAAAAATATTTTTTCTACAAATATTTATGATATTTATGTCAAAAATTTTTTTAATTATATAAGGCAGGAAATAAAAATTAATTGAAGTTTATTTTTAAATTAGGGAAGCAATTTCCATCATTTCAAGAACTTAAAAAATTGGAAAAGAGTATATGGTTCAAATAATGAATTTTATATATATATATATATATATGTGATGAAGTTATATGAAATAAAAATCAATGGAAATACAGTTAGCACAGTAATATTGCCTTAAACATTCAATCTGTTACAGGTTTTTAATTGGAATGCTAAATAGGGGAAAAAAGAAAAAAAAAAACTCAGAAATATCAACACTAATAAAGTCAGAAGAGATTGGGAAAGGAAGCAGAAGAGAATAACAAAAATCATAGTAAAAAAGGTGATTTTATTGATCTTGACAATAAAAATAAAAAACTTATGTTTTGAAAACAAAACATTTTAACACAATTTATAGTAAAATTTAAAATTCTATTATCAAATTTATATTTCATATGTGTCTTTTTAAGCTAACATTTATATTATACCTAAAGAAATTAAAGAATCTTATGATATATATTTTACAAAAGCAAACATCTGATGTATCCCCAATATTATGCAAATGATAGAGATGTAAGTACAGTGAAAGCTATTAAAAATTGCTAGGCCAAAAACCAACATCACATTACAAACAAAACTAGAAAAATTATAAAATACCGGTGTGATTTGAAGTATAACTATAGAGTGGCTAACACTGATATCAAGAATTGAGTCAGCTTAGGATCACTTTTTGCACTTTAAGTATAATACGATGGAGATTTACAATTTAAAACAGATTACAAATTACTACAAACTCCTAGCCTATGGTGAAGACCAGATCTACAAGCCATTGAACTGAAGCCTATAAAACTAACCATTCAGCAGCAAGAAGCTATAATATAGTTGAACACTGAACCAAAGATTCAGATATGATATATAAATATTTTACCTCTCATGCAGCTGTAACTCAAAGTTTCACTTGTAGAGGTTGATGAATGCGAGTATGATAGATTCTAATAAAATCTTAACTAGATATTTTTAACGGTTAATAGATTTGAAGAAGATGGCCAGGGTAGAAAATGGAGCAGCTCTTGTATTGAGGAAGGTAAAGAGAGAAAAATATATGTTGTTGGTTATGATTGAAAGTTCCGTATTTTCCTGCATATAATCCGCGGACTATGTGTCGAAGTTCCGAATTTCGTTGTGCGTATTATACGCCGCTGCGGATAATCTGATAAAAAAACATTCTTCATGAGAAAACCTTACAATTTCTCATGAAGTTTTGAAAGAAATACTTTTTATGTTTTATAAAAAAATAACAAGTAGAACCACGACACACCTGAAATATTTAAACTATAATTAGCTTTGTCCAATTACGTTCACGAACGAAATCGGTTCTTCATAAAGATAATACAGTTGCATTTCGCTAACGTAATTGCGCAATTTGTCTTGGCGTGAGCTGTTTTGTTTTGAAAATATTCAAATTGGTAGATCGTCATATGGAAGTGTAAACTTTAAAGTTACACAGCAGCTTTTAAATTAAAAGCGATAGCGAACAAAAATATGGCGAGAAATGCGTTAATGTGAATAAAAAGTAACGTGCGATATAAAAGAAAAATTTATAAAATATGCAGTTTGTAAATAATCTATTTCTTTCTTTTTAAATATTAATGTAGCAAATATGTATATATATATTTGAAATGTGTCTAACACCGTTTTAAAAGTTATTAGAACCTAAATATCGATAAGATTTACAAGAATCTTCTCGAAATTATCGATCTTGATCTATTTCACACTTATAACATCTCTAGTTTATCGTTTTTTTGCGATGAGGTGCTTCAGACAGATGTTTTTCATAATAAATTTTTTTTGTACAATTTATTGTATGTGCATTTTTTAATTTTATGTGACACCTATATTATCAGCAGTACATATTTTCGACTATTCACCGAAAAAAAAGTTGCTGCGGATTATATACAGGAAAATTCGGTACACTGGTAGGGATAACAACATAGTTGTTGTTGTTGTTGGTTGGGTTTTATGGCGCAAGGTCCAAAAAGGACAAGCTGCGCCAAAAATTAAAATTTAGAAATGCAAAAACCCAAGCTCAACGTTAAAAAGTTTAAAAAACAAAAATATTTGTATAAATTTTAATTAAAATTAATATAAATGCTAAAATGCAAAATAATTTATATAAAATGAATAAAACCAATGGCCCTTAAGAATGCAAAAATGTTTGGGTGGGGTGGCTCCCCCACTAAATCACACAAAGTTAAAATGTCAGATTGAAAAAATATAAGACGGTAAACGTTAAAATCAGAACATGAGATTAAAATATGATGAATAGTATATGGTACATCACACGTTTCACACCATGGATTCAATTCATTTAGAAACAAATGTCTGTGTGTGAAACGTGTGTGTCCGATACAAAGGCGAGTTAATCTAACATCTGCTCTTCGTATCGGTAAAACTGCTGATGGAATGAAAGATGGGAATATGGCACGCAGTTTGTTTGTGACCTGCATACTCCATAACTCCTGCCAGAGAGAATTTACAAATCTTTTTACAACCCTTCTCACGTCGAAAAGAGGGACAGAAAAATGAAGTGAGGACGATGCAGCTTTGGCGGCTGCATCCGCCTTTTCATTTCCCTCTAGACCTACATGACCTGGGATCCAACAGAAAATGATGTCATAACCCTTGCCAGCAAGGGAATCCAATGCTCCGAAAATCTTGGACACAACTGGATGACAATAATTATAGTTTTCCAACGCTTCTAAAACACTTAAACTGTCAGTGTACATACAGATTTTATTAAACTGCTCTGTATTCACTAGCTGAAGGGCTTGAAAGATAGCCGTTGCTTCAGCGGTAAAGACGGAGCAGGACGTATGGAGGCTGTAACCATGACTGGTATTAGCATAAAATATGCCACAGCCAACATGTCCTGCAGTTTTTGAACCATCCGTGAATACAGGCGTATATGATGAGTACTGACAGCGATGAAATAGATAAAGCTGTTGAAAAACTGTTGAAGTTGTGTCCGATTTTGTATATTGAGCAAATGGATTGATAATAGTTATCTGTGGATCGTACCAGGGTGGATGTGATTGTAAGTCCGTTTTAATAAAACGGACATCATGTAGGTTTGTCAAATGGAGTTGATCTTTAGTTCGAGTGAGAAAGGGTTGGATGCTGGATGGTCGAGCATCATATAGTCTCTTTAATGCAGGAGAAATGGCCAAGGAACGTAAAGGATGTTGACGGTCAGACATGACCTTTGCGTAAAAATTGAGAGACAGCTGCATCCGTCTCAGGTCTAAAGGCAATTGATGACAGATGGCATAAAGACTCTGGATGGGTGATGTGCGGAATGCGCCTGAACATATTCTCAAAGCAGAGTGATGCACAGTGTCCAATCTGCGTAAGACAGAAGACCTAGCAGATCCATAAACAACACATCCGTAGTCAATACGAGACAAAATGATTGATTGATAGACACGAAGCAGTGACAAGCGATCAGCACCCCAAGATGTATTTGATAATACCTTGAGGATATTAAGCGATCGCTCACACTTCTTCCGCAGATGTAAAACATGCGGAAGAAAGGTCAGTTTTCGGTCAAATATCACACCAAGAAATTTGATCTCGTTGACTACAGGTATTGAAGTGTTGTTCAATTTGATAACAGGATCGTTATGAATGCTGGTCTTCTTGCAGAAATGGACACAACAGCTCTTGCTAGGAGATAATGCAAAGCCATTCTCTGCACACCATGCAGCTATTTTAGTTACAGATGTTTGTAATTGTCTCTCAATTAAACGCATATTCGAACCTTGGCAAGATATTTGCAGGTCGTCCACATACATTGTGCCAGGATAACAACATAGATGCACTGGGTGTGCCACGATGTAAGTTTCAATCACTTTTATAATGGGGCTGCAAAAAAGCAACATTCTTCTAGTAGCTGAGTATTAGAAATGAAAAAAAATAGTGAAGATGTCTTTTTCATACTGGTTTTGAAATCTTAAAAATGTCAAAGATATATAGGAAGCTGCATACAGTATTTACAATCATCAGATATGTACCTTACAATGATTTGAAAAAATATGTATAACCAGTACACATACATTTTTCAAAATATTAGATACATCAAGAATTCAAAAATTCTTGATTAAGAAATTATATTAATTATCTTCTTATTGGTAAAAAAAAATTCTGTAATGTAAAATGTTAAAAAAAAAAAAAAAAAAAAAAGAGAGAGAGAGGGAGAGAGAGAGAGAATGATTTTCACTCTTTTAAGAGTGGAAATAATTTGATGAAAATAGAAGTTAAACGATTATTTATAATGCAAGCTTGGTTGGGCGAGGTTGGTATGGCGCAAGGTCCAAAAAGGACATGCTGCGCCAAATTTTAGATTTTATTTTATTATTGTTTTAAACCCAAGCAAGAATAAAAAAGTTTATTGAAAGACAAAAGAATTTGTATATAATGGCATTAAAATCTATAATCTTAAAATAGTAAATAAAACGAAACTATAAATTTTATAATATACATAAATTATAAGTTAAATAAAATTTAAAAAGCCTATAGACCTTAAAAAGGCAAATAAGTTTGTTTATGTGGGGTGGTTCCCCCAACAAATCAAATGTTATAAAATCAGTTCTAAAAAAAAATGTAAACGTTGGTTGTTAAAATTAGGACATGAAAATAAAATATGATGGATAGTATATGGTTCATCACACGTTTCACACTATGGATTTAGTTAACTTAGAAATAAGTGTCTGTGTGTGAAACGTGTGTGTCCGATACGAAGGCGGGTTAAGCGAACATCCGCACTTCGTAATGATAAAACTGGTAATGTTATGGGGTATGGGAAAATACTGTGCAATTTATTAGTGACTTGCATGCTCCACGATTCTTGACAAAGAGAATAAATGAATCTTTTTACACCTTTTTTCACATTAGAGATTGGAACAGATGGTGATACATGACCTGATGCAGTATTTGCAGCTGCATCCGATCTCTCATTTCCATCAAGACCCATGTGACTTGGTACCCAATAAAATACAATATCGTATTCCTTGCCAGCAAGGGAATCAAGTGCTCTGGAAATCTTTGACACAACAGGATGGCAAGTAAAATTGTCTCCCAAAGCTTCCAGCACACTCATGCTGTCAGTATACAAACAAAATTGACGTTGGTTATCTGTATTCACATGTTGAAGAGCATGGTATAAAGTGGTTGCTTCAGTAGTGAAGATGGAGCAGGACGAATGTAGGCTGTAGCTATAAGATTTATTAATAAAAATACCACAGCCAACATGTCCTGCAGATTTAGAACCATCTGTGAATACAGGTTTGTATGATTGATACTGACAGCGATGAGAATAAAAGAGCTGTTGAAAGACAATAGGTGCTGTGTCCGATTTTCTATAATGAGCAAAGGTGTTAAGAATGCTTATGGTTGGGTTATACCAAGGCGGATGAGCCAGTGGTTCAATTGTCTCAAACCGAACATCACATAGGTCAGAAAGCCACAGATGAGATTTGGCACGTGTGAGAAAAGGTGGGATGCTCATAGGACTAGCATCATAAAGTCTCTTTAGAGAGGCATTAAGAACCATAGAGCTTAGAGGATGATGAGGGGTCAACTTAATTTTTGCATAATAATTGAGAGACTGCTGCAATCGTCTCAGGTCTAATGGTATTTGTTGGCAAATTGCATATAGACTCTGGACAGGTGATGTGTGGAAGGCGCCTGAACATATTCTCAAGGCAGAGTGATGGACAGTGTCCAATCTGCGTAAGACAGAAGACCCAGCAGATCCATACACAACACATCCATAGTCA